>MU705402.1:117334-137584 GCA_026770625.1 Nicotiana glauca | reverse complement strand
ATATATATATATATATATATATATATATATATATATATATATGATCCTTTATCCTATTTTTTTTTTCAACACCATCTCTTATAAAGAAGAAGAAAATAAAAAAAGAGTAATTATATATATACATATATAGTTATGAGATTTTCCAGCTAAAAATGAGCAGAGACTGGTGTATATATTAAAAAAGGATGGAACATGAAGAAAAACGTTAATTATTTTTATGTAAATATAAGATATTTGAAATTACAAAAATAAAACATAACAAAAAAAGTGTTATCAAAGGGATAAATATCGAGCACCAGAAAATATTTGCTCCAAGTTGGGGAGAAGAAGTCACTCTAAAAATATCCTTATCTTACCAGACTAAAGCCTGACATTACAAACCAAGAAAAGTCCTAGAAAGATTATAAAAATCAGTGTCGAACCTATATTAGTGGAGAAAAACATGAGGAGAAAGCCTATGGACAAGAGTATGACACTAACTGAATAAGTGATCATAATCTATCAATTATAAAAGATTCAAGGGAAGAAGATTGCAAGTTCTTGTTGATCAAAGCAGAATTCAGAAATAAGGTAAAAGATTTGGTGAATTTAAAAAGGGTAATTGCATTGACCATTTTTGAGGATATTTATTTTGTACAAATTTTCTATCCTACAATAGTCATGGATTTTGGAAGATATATTTTTAAAGTATTCTTTTTCCCGGAGGACGAGCAAAAGTTCAAGTATGGGGGTATTTGATGGATATAAATTATTTATGTAATTTCATATGTATAAAATAAGTTTTAAATTAAAATATGAATAATAATATCCTATCCTAGCATATTTTCTAATAAATCTTGTATGAAGAAGAAATTATGAAAAAGAAGGAAACAAACAAAAAGACAAGAGAATGAAGCAAAGCCACCATTGGACACATCATCTTTATATTCACAAATGTGGAATATACATATGGACTTATGGAAAGTGACAATTAGAGATGAAAAGGATCATAGCTGCATATGTAGAATCTATATACGGAAGGTCACAATCGCATAAATGGAACCTACATTTGCAAGTCTAACCTATGAAGTCATGAATGCAAGCAAAAGAGCTATAGATTCATATGTGGAATCTATATATGCAAATGTGAAATTTGCATACATGGAACCTACATTTGCAAGTGTAACGACCCGACAGACCGTTTTGAGCATTTGCACTTCGCTCGATTATTTAAGGGCATGAGTAGCTCTGTATGATGTATTATGACTTATGTGAATCATCGGTTTTGGTTTTCATGTTATTTAGAATTGATTTAGAAGAATGATTCTCAACTAGAAGCTTTAAATTTGAAAGGTTTGAACAAGTTTGACTTCTCAGAATTTGACCTTAGATTGATTTTTGATGGTTCCGTTAGCTCTGTTGGGTGATTTTGGACTCAAGAGTGTGCCTGAATTGTGATTTGGAGGTCCGTAGTGAATTTGGCTTGAAACTGCAAAAGTTGGAATTTTGAAAAGTTTGAACGGGAGTGGATTTTTTTATATTGGGGTCAAATTTTGGTTCTGGAAGCTGGAGAAGGTTTGTAATGTCAAATGTGACTTGTGTGAAAATTTGAGGTCAATCAGATGTGATTTGATAGGTTTCAACATCAGTTGTGGAAGTTGAAGTTTCAAAGTTCATTGATTACGAATTGAGGTGTGATTCATCGTTTTGATGTTGTTAGCTGCGTTTTGAGGCCTCGAGTAGGTCCATGTTATTTTATGGGACTTGTTGGTATGTTTGGATGGGGTCTCGAGGGGCTCGGGCATGTTTTATATTGATTTCAGATTATTTTTCTTCATTTTCCACGGCTGTGTTCTGCTAGTTTTCCGGTGTCTTAGTCCTTCATCGCATTCGCATGGCAAGAGTCGCGAATGCGTAGTGTATTTTTGATGGCAGTGGCATTTTCTTCATCACGTTTGCGAATATTGGTCTGCATTTGCGAAGAGTTGGGTCTAGTCTTCTTCACATTCGCGTATGTGAGATCGCGTTCGCGTAGAGTTGAGCTGGGAGCTGGAGCTGGAGGATCTTTCTTCATCACGTTCACGAGGCTTGTGCCACATTCATGTAGTTCTATGTGCAATGTGTATCGCGTTTGCGAGTCCTGTGCCACGAATGCGTAGACCATTTTGGTGGCTCATAATTTTTGTTCATCGCAAACGCGATGGTTATGCATTCTCAAAAGAGGATGTCTGGGCAGAAGTATAAAGTACTCTATTTTGAGGGTTTTGGTCATTTTCACATTTTTTTGAGCTATGGAGCTATGGAGCTCGGATTGAGGCGATTCTTGAAGCAATGTTTACCGTATGAATTGGGGTAAGTGACCTCTACTCGGTTTTGGTTATATTCTATGAATCTATCTTCGATTTTGCTTTTGGTTGATGAATTCTAAGGAGGAAATTGGGGTGTTTAGCCTAAAGTTTCATAATATGAATTTTTAAGTTTTGAACATCGAATTGGAGTCGGAATTGAGTGAAACTAGTTTGGTTGAACTCGTAATTCAATGGGCTATCGGATTTTATGGGTTTTGTCGGGTTCCAAGGTGTGGGACTGAGTATGATTTTTGGACGGATTGGGGATTTGATTTAGGATTCGATCTTTATCATTTGGGATTGTTACCTTGGGCTTTATTTGATATATTTGAGTTGGTTTTGGCTAGTTTTGAGCCATTCAGAGGTCGCTATACGCATGATGGAATTCTTGGGGCATCGCTTGGTTTGCTCTGTATTGGAATTGGCTTGTTCGAGGTAAGTAATTCTTCTAAATTTAGTGCGGAGGGTATAAAACCCCGAATTGCGTGCTGTGTGATTGATGTTGAGGTGACACACATGCTAGGTGACAAGCGTGGGCGCATGCACCCTATGAATTGTGACTCAGTTATTTAATGGCACTGCTTAGTTTCCCTATTTGTTGATATCTATGTATTCACCATGTGATTAAGTAACTGAGTTGTCAATCATGCTAGATATCATGTTTAGGTTTTTTGTTGATATTTTTAGGACCCATAGTGGTCGTTTCTTACTATTACCTCACTGATTTCATTAATATGCGTACTCAGTCATATTCATGCATTCATATAATATCTTAGTCTCAGTTATTTATTTATTCATCATATCATTGTTCCACGTTTGTTTTCATGACATTGTGAGACCGTGGGTATGACTGGAGAGGTTGATAACTAAGTGAGCCGGAGAGCCTGGTTATGAGTGACAGTTAAGGGATCGGGCTACATGCCGCAACAATTATATTGATGATGATTAGGTTGTAGGAGTCCCTCCAGAGTCTGTACACACCCCCAATGAGTGCGGGATGATATTATTGAGGGATGGATTTCCCTGGACATGAATTTGTCCGAAGTACTTGATACCTGGAGATGGATTTCTCCACAGGGTTGGATTGCCCTTTTTTCCTCGGTACTGTGTGACTTATAGTCAGTGTTGTATATGTTCCGGGATTGATTTCCCTAGGTCATATGTGCCATATACAGTACCGAGTGGTTGAGCATGATGAGTGAAAAGTGTGAGACAATGAGATTGAGTACTCTGAGAGTGTGAGTACATGATTCATCTCTTAGATACATGGCATTGGCAAGCACACATGACATACATGCATATAGATGCATTTTTCCTCATGTTGTACGGTATCACGTCAATCATGACTTTTTACACACATGGATATGTGGGCATAGAGAGGTATTTCGCACTTGCTATCGGGAAAGAAAATGAAACATCTAATTTATTGTGGAAAGGATTTTTGGAAAAATTTATCATTTTCAAACTATCACATATTTATGACGATTTCGGTAAAGGATTTGAGTTTCATTGATATTCTTGAAAGGTGGAACTATTTTTGGAAACTGTGAAAAAGCTGAGCATTTTTATCTCTGAGTTACTTTCTTATTTATATACTCTACATTGTTATGAATTGATATTAGTTATTGTTGTTGGACCCAAACTATGTTCCAACTCATCACTACTTTCAACCTAAGGTTAGGTTTGTTACTTACTCGGTACATGGGGTTGGTTGTACTGATATTACACTTCTGCACATTGCGTGCAGATGTTTATTCTGGTTATTGATGTGCTCGATGGTTGCGGGATTTGTAGATGTACCTGTGTTCCCGTTGTAGCTACCTCTTGTTCATGGTAGCCTTAGATTTATAAAAAACGTTTTTTATGTACATTTCAAACAGAAGATGTATTTTGCTTCATATCATCTTTGTAAATTCTATTCTTAGAGGCTCGGGATTTGTACTACCAGTCCTTGGGAAAAGTATAAGATTCAAAAAATTCCTTTTGTTAATTGTATTTTTAATATTATTGGAATTGGATAACCACCAAACAACCCTTCACGATCGCATTCCTCTCTTTGGGTTCACGTATAAGGAAACCAAATACAACAATATTCAGTAGTCTAACAAGTCCAAAATGATCCGAACATGATCCGAATCAAACCCGGAGCCCGTGGGACCCCATCCAAATATACAAACAAGTCCTAAAGTACGATAAAAACTTAGGAAGCCTCAAATTACATCAAAAAAACTTAAATCATGAATCACACCCCAATTCAAGCCTAATAAAGTTATGAACGTTTAACTTTCAAAACTCTTGCCGAATCATACCAAATCAACTCTGAATGATCTCAAATTTTTCACACACGTCATAAATGATAAAAAAGATGGCGTCCATACCTATCTTCAAGGGGCTACAGGGAATTTAGGATATACTTATCTTTCTTTCCTTATTGTACAACATCGACTCATCGTGAAGCGTAATCCTTTGAATTCCTTCCACATATTCGTATGCGCACATGAGCACTCGGCATCAGATCTGCATCGACGACTTATGATTCCTAGGATGAGGCGTGAGATGTGATTTCTGTGCGTTGATGATGGGCCAGTCAAGAGGACTTGAGGTCGGGTTTTGACTGTAGCTTGAGCACAAAGATGTTGATTGTGTGAGAACACGTTTTTGGATTTATATGTCCGGTAGTGTCCTTATTGGTGGAATGTTTGGATAGATGGCTACGTGATGAGTATGATGTTACTGCAAAATTTGTTTATATGGTTTGAACGTGACAAGAAGGGTTTGCTTAAGGTGTATAAAGGGGCTATTGGGTGCTTGATTTCTGTCTTGATACGACATATAGTCTCGAGTTATGGATGTGTTGAAGGATCTTTCAAGTTGTTTAGTTATAAAGTGAAGTAAGTTTTCAACGTCGTGATATGAGCTCAGACTCAGGAAGATTGAGTGATTGCATAATAGTTATGACTGTGGAAGGGAATAGAGAGATGTCAGTTTGAGGAAAAACAGGCAGGTTATCTCCTGCAGGGTGTCCTAAGGGTTGTGATCCCTATGTTGTTTGTAATGAGTTCTCTTTTACCAGTGAATTATATGTGTTGCAATTTAAGCTAGATCACTTATGAGAGTTGACTTGGCTATTACAAAGGTGAATGCGAGATTTATAGATGATTTGAGATAATAGATGGTTTGTATTACATGAGCTTATGAAGGATTTAGTTGAATCTCACTGCGGTACTATGGCAGTAATAGAGTATGGGCATTGTGAGTTATTGTGTGTTATGATCTATGGCTTTGAGCCAAGTGGGGGAGTCTGCTATTGCTAAACTAATTGCACGGCTATGTTGTATTGGCTTCAGTTTGAGGTATACTTGTGAATAAGTTATGTTCTACATAGGGTGAGATCGAGTAAAGGAATTTCTAGATACGGTTTGTATTATGCTTTATGAGGAAATGGGAAGCGTGGAATAATTGAGTTGTTATACGTAAAGGATGTAGTGTGCATGGAGTTGGGTTTTGCTCGGTTTCTTAGAGGTTTGGATTACTTCTTAGGGTGTTGGTTTGCAAATGGAGCAGGTCGTCCAATCTGCTTGATCAGTTAATTGAGATTTGAGCAGAATAGATGTCTCTCGAGGATGGTTCTAATGATTCAAGATTTAAATGAAGCAATTGGGAACTTTTAGGATTTGTTTATGGATAGAAGCTGAGATTTTTAGTGGATGATGTCAAGACTTGTGGTGTTTCTATATCCTTATGGATTCTACATTTTAGTATCAGGAAGGTGAAAGAACAACTTGAAATTCACACGAGGTCTCTTCGGAGTGAGTATCTCGGTTGTGGTATTTTGGGGGTGCTTAAGAGAGTGTTTAGCGGCTTATAGCCGTTAGGGCAGTGTGGTTTTATACTAAGGTCTCGTGTGGTGAGTGTTGGTTGAGGATTATGGTAATATGGCAAGGTGAAGTATCAATTTGAAGGTAATTTGGGAGGGACTCGGAGAAATAAGACATCTTGGTAGTAGGTTAGATCGGCATGGTAATGGGTATGATCGGTTCTTTGGGTGCTTATGATGTGGTGAGTTTCTACAGGTGTTTTGTGGCGAGACTTTTGAGTTTTGATGGCCTGCGTAGCTTGGTTGAGTTAGAGGGATTCAGTCCTGATGGTTTGGTTATGTGCAAATGGGATTCGGAGAGTTCTTGATTGTTTCTACCACATTTAGAGATGTATATTTCTTACTGGTGTGTGGAATATGTTATGTATAGTGATTTTCTATAGATGAAATCAAATGGAAGGTTCTTGGCTAATTGAGTATATAGTTGCTTGTGACTCGGAGTGGATTATGAAGTTCTCGTACTTTTCATATGATGACAGAATATGTGTGGCGTGTTATATAGAATTGAGATTTGCAGGTGCAAGGTCATTATTCGGTTTTGGAAGGAAGGTCCTTAATTCTTAGGCAGCATAGACAATCTCAGATGATTAGATAAATGATATTACTGTTAGATATGGCTTGATGAGGGTGTAGGTTTCAAAAGGGGCATTGTGTTTTGATTTATGGATACTTCATTGGTATTGTGGCACTCTCCTGGTTGACCGACTACTGAATTTCAAATTTTCCTTGTGGAAGAAGAATTATAGAAGTATTCCCCGTAGAATGATCGTGTATTAGATATGTGTTATATATTCGGGCGGTGGAGTTGGGATTAGATATGGTGAATCGTGTATGCTATGGATTTTGAAACTGGGAGTCCTCATGAGTAGATTGTTTCGTGGTTGTGGACTATGAAAATGTGGCCAAAGCTAGTCAGAGGACGATATGTGTTATGGTTAGGCCATTTTGGATATTTCAGAAGGTTATTTATCTATCTGTGGGTGACTAGAGCTAATTTGGGGGTCCATTGGTAGGCCCAATTAGGATGTGTATTCTTCATCGAGTCGAATTATTGTCTCCATACTGCTATTGTTGAGGTATGTGACATTCAGTTGTTGCTGAGCTTATTCATGTTCTGAAGTGGTCTGTGAGTTACTCTTCTATGCTGTGAGGAGTTGTGATTCGTTGGTTATATGCACATATGGTGCGGCCCATTTGGGATTTATAGCAGAATTTGAGCGCGATGAGTATTTGGCTATTGCATGATCGATTGCGCGTTGGCTATGTTCTTTCCAGATTATGATATCGTGTTATTTGCTCTCCGTTGTTATAGTACTGCACTTTGGGTACTTGATGTCGAATTTTACGTGGTTATTGATTTGTAACGACGCGGCTCGAGGTAGATAATATTGTCAGCGTTTGGATGGGGTCATGCATTGCAGCGAAGTTATGTAGAGATATAATCCTCGGTGTCAAATTCGTGTGTTTTGGTTCTACAGTGTGTGCTAGGTTCTTAGCATGGTGTTGTGATGGTACTTGTTATTTCTTAGTGAGCAAAATATAATTGTATTAGATAAGTAATTATTCTTTCGAGAAATAAATGTAGAAATTGAGATTTTATTATAGCAATATTATCAAGTGAATTCAATGATTCCCAGCTTTTTTTAAAAAAAAAATTATAAATCTTCCAAAAGTTATTTGTTTTGTTTAAGTAATTAACAAGTGTTAAACGTCATTCACTTTTTGTAACAACCCGACCGGTTTTCTTTCTTTATAGAACCCATTTCCCCTAAAAGAGTCTCCCCATATGTGCTTTTACTATTTTATAACTTGCGGGGATGGTTAGTTCGGGATTCGGAAGGGTTCGAGCTGAAATCGAAACACTTGGTTCCTTGGTTTGGCTTTAAAAAGGCTAAGTTTGACTTTGGTCAACATTTTAAGTAAATGTCCTCAAAATCAGGATTTTACGGTTCTAATAGGTTCGTATGATGATTTTGGACTAGGGCGTACGTTCAGATCGGGTTTTGGATGACCCGGGAGCATTTCAGCGCCTAATAGCGAAAGATGACTCATGGAAGGTTTTAAAGTTCTTTAAATTTTGGTTTGGAATGGGTTTTGGATTTATCGACGTCCGTTTGGGATTTCAATCCTGAGAATAGTTCCGTATGGTAATTTAACACTAGCACGAAAAATTTTGTGTCATATCGAGTAGTCTAAGTATGATTTGGCGCGTTCGGAGCAAATTGGAATGAAGTTCATAATTTGATTCAACTTGGTTTTAGGTTGACATTTTTAGTTTTGTTGTTGTTTTACATGTTTGGAGAGTTCGAGCAGGTCCGTATTATGTTTATGGACTTGTTGATACATTTGGACGCGGTCCCGAGTGGCTTGGGTGGGTTTCGGATCGCCTGGAGCTATGTTGGAAAAACTAGAAATTCCAGTTCTGGTTTCTTTCTTTGCAAGCGCGAAAGGATCCACGCGTTCGCGTTGAATGATTTGGGCAGTGGGGAAATTTGTTCTTTGTTTTCGCGATCAGGAGGTCGCGTTAGCGGAGCATTGAGATCCTAGGAATATGTGTTCTCGAAGGCCCTCTCGTGTTCGCATAGAAGAAAGGGGCCAGAAAAGGTCAGTATCCATTACCCTTTGGAGTCGCGTAGGGTAGGCCAAGCAAGCCTCCGCATTCACGAGCCCCCTGCCGTCTTTGCGATGGCAATTTTTCTGGTCCTGGGGAGCTTTGCCTTCGCGAATGCGAGGACCTTTCTGCATTCACGAAGAAGGAGCAGTTGGGAAGTGAAGTTTTAAATCAGACTTAGGCCATTTTTGAGTTCATTTATAACACTCTTTGGCGATTTTAGAGCTTTAAAGAGGGGGATTTCAACCTAGATTTGAAGGTATGTAATTCCTACCCAAAGTGAGTTTAATACATAGATTATGGGTAGATTTTAACATGTAAAGTTATTGAAATTATGGGTTTAAATGAAAAACTTAGGTGTTGATAAAAATGGGATATAACCATGAAACTGATTATGGAATGTGGTGAAAATTAAGTATTTGAGTTCGTGAGGTTATGGGTAACATTTTTCTTCAAAAATTTCCGGAATCCGGGCACGTAGGCCGGGTGTTGAATTTTAGAAATACTTTAATTGGGGTTGGGTAATCACTCTAAGTTTGACTTTGGTCAACATTTTTAGTAAACGACCTCGGGACCGGGATCTAACAGTTCCAATAGGTTCGTATGATGATTTTGGACTTGGCCATATGTTCGAATCGGGTTTTGTCCGACCCGAGAGTGTTTCAGCGGTTAATAGTGAAACTTGACTATTTGAAGGTTTTAAAGTTTTTTAAATTTGGTTTGGAGTAGGTTTTGGTGTTATCGGGGTTTGATTGGAATTCAACCCGGGGAATAGTTCCGTATGGTGATTTAAGACTTGCACGCAAAACTTGGTATCATTCCGAGTAGTTTAATTATGTTTCAGCGCGCTCGGAGTAAGTTGAAGAACTTAAAGTTCCTAAATTGATTCAATTTGGTTTGACACGTGTTCTTAGTTTTGATGTTATTTTATGCATTCCGTTGGTTCGACCGAGTTCGTTTTATGAGTTCAAACTGGTTGGTACGTTTGGACGGGGCCCCGGATTCCATTTGGATGACGCGCCGATTGAGTTAAGACTCAAAAGGGCTGTTGGTGCACCTGTTTTGGTGTGCCCGCACCTGCGAGCTTTGGGCCGCAGGTGCAAGCTCGCAGGTGCGTGGGATGGGTTGCAGAAGTGAATTTGGAATGTTTGGGGGTTTCTGTGCGCACCGGCGAACGCGTAGGTGCAATTGGGGAGGACTCAGAAGCGGCTCATGCCACAGGAGCGGCACGCTCGCCGCAGAAGCAAAAATCCCATCTGTAGAAGCGGCCTTCGCTAGGCTTGATGAACTCTGTAAAAGCGGACCTAGCACTGCAGGTGTGATACCACAAATGTGGCCGAGGCACCGCAGGTCAAAAATTGCCGAAGGCAGAACACTTAATTTAAGTCGGGACTTAGGCATATTGAGCTCATTTATTTCATTCCTTGGGCAATTTTTTGAGCTCTTAGAGAGGGGTTTTCACCTAACACTTTGAGGTAAGTAATTTCGATACAATGTGAGTTCAATACATAGATTATGGGTAGATTTAACATGTAATATTTGTGAAATTATGGGTTTAGATGAAAAACCCAGCTTTTGATAAAAATGGAATTTAACCACGAAAATGGTTAGGGAATTTAGTTATAACCATATATTTGAGTTTGTGAGGTTACGGGTAACAACTTTCTTCAAATATTTCCGAAAGCCGGGCACGTGAGCCCGAGTGTAAATTTTAGGAATTCTTCAGTTAGGGTTGGGAAATCACTTTAATAGTAAGGATATGAAATGTTGAACATGTATTGATTATTTTATGCAACATTTGACTAGTTCGTGTCGTTTTGCACTGAGTTAAGTGTTTAAAGCACAATTGTGGACCGGAAATTAAGCTTTGAGACGAGGTAAGTCTCTTTTCTAGCCTTATAAGTAGGAATTAACCACATAGGTGAATTGAATTAATATGTATTTCTATTTGTGGGGGATATGTACGCACGAGGTGACGAGAATCCGTGCGTAGATAGTAATTATGCTTATGCCGGGTAGTTTAGGACCCCAATCATGTTATACTTGTGATATTTGCACCTTACTTGTTAATTTAAGTGCTTAAATTATGTTGGAACTTGATAAATGAATTATAAAAGGTCGAAGCTCATTTACTTGAGTTTTGGACGGGTTACTTAACCGTTAATAAGAATTGGCGCTTTTTTGAATACTAGCCTCTTAATAATCTTTGAATCAGAAATTTATAAAGTACTTTCTCTTCTTGTGGAGCGGGTGGAACACCTCAGTAGTAGAATAGATGCATCTATGGTTTGTGTCGTCCGACCCTCGGTAGTGCACAATATATATGTTTGGGATCGGGTCGTACGACCTCAACATAATTCGTACGTAATAATACATGGAGCCGAATTATACTTGATATTGTTTCATTGACTTGAGAGGTTAACTTGTTAAATGATGGAAATTGGGTTGAGATGTACTATTAGTGAAAGAGTTATTTATCTATTTATTGTTATTGAACTTTCAGGTTCATTTATGTAGCCCATGCTTAAATATAATTTCAATTTTATATTATTAGCCTATAATAAGTGTCTAAGTTAACCCCTTGTCACTACTTTTTTGAGGTTAGACTAGATACTCACTAGGTACATGCTGTATATATACTCACTCTAGACTTATGCACTGATCGTGCAGGATCTGAGGCAGGTGCATGTGGTTAACAGTCCGGCATGCATCCTTGATTCCACGAGACTTTGCGGTGAGCTACCTTCCGAGCCCATTCTGCAACACCTTAAGTCTTCCCTTTTCTTTTACTTTCTGTCTATTTCACTTCAGACAATAGTTTAGTATCTTTTTTATATATTCTACTAGTATCTCACACACTTGTGACAACAGGTCTTGGAGATTACGCTAGTATTATTTCCTCATTTATTTAATTTTTCACTTCTTTTTTGTTGAATAATTAAAAATCAACTATTTCTAATTCCTAAATGATGGTTAGTTCACTGTTAGCTTGCCTAGTGGTAATTTTGGGCACCATCATGGCCTATAGGAGAAATTGGGTTGTGAAAATATGGTATTAGAGCACTAGGTTCAGGTAGTTCTCACATGTTATTAGCAGGCCTAATAGAGTCTTGCGGATCGGTGCGGAGACGTTCGTACTTCTCTTCGAAAGTCTATAGGGTGTTAGGAAACTACTCTTTCTACATCTCTTATCGCGCAGTTGATGTTATAATAAGTATCTTTCTCTTATTCTCTAACAGATGGTGAGAACGTGCACAACAGATGTTATAGACTTAGAAGGAGCTGCTCCCCTATTGCTAGAGGCAGAGGCTGGGGGAGGGCAACAAATTGAGGTAGGGGACGAGGATGTCCCAGAGTTGCTCCAGCTATGCCACCAGTGGATCCAGTAGATGATCCTATTATTGAGGAGCAGGGCTGAGGTGTCTACAGCAGAGCCATCCCCGGTAGATTCTATATTAGCACCGAGCTTCCAGGAGGTCATGGGACGTATGCTATGATTTATGGATACTATGACCTAGGCATGTAGCTGCCCTATATTATACCTCGGGCACACTACTTGTAGGCAGAGTGCAGCCAGTGGCAGCAGTCGTACCTAAGCCCTGACCAGCTGCGGCCGGCGAGCCGTAGATGCTATTGCACAGATGGACTAGGCTACACCCTTCTATCTTCAAAGGTGAGTGACATGAGTATCCCTAGGACTTTATTGATCGGTGCAGGGACAGACTATACAACATGAGTTTATTAGAGTCCCACGGGGTAGATTTCACTATTTTCCAGCTGGAGGGAAAGGCCCGTACATGGTGGAAGTCCTATCTTCTTGGCAGACCAGCAGGTTCTCCTCCCTTTACTTGGGATCAGTTTACACGTCTTTCCTTGGATA
The DNA here is from genome assembly GCA_026770625.1 of Nicotiana glauca. Taxonomy (NCBI): domain Eukaryota; kingdom Viridiplantae; phylum Streptophyta; class Magnoliopsida; order Solanales; family Solanaceae; genus Nicotiana; species Nicotiana glauca. Next base: position 124,889 of record MU705402.1, on the reverse strand, counting down.
GGTATATTCCACCCTGTTAGAGGGAATAGTTGCGGTTTCAGTTTGAGCAACTCTAGCAGGGTCAGATGTCAGTGACCGACTATGAGCTAAGATTCTCTGAGTTATATCTCCATGCACTTATAATACTTCATACTGATGCAGAGAGAGTGCGGAGGTTTGTTGCAGGTTTGCACTTTGGTATCCAGGCCACCATGGCCTGAGAGGTTGGGATGGGGACATTTTACGAGCTAGTTATGGAGATATCTCAGAGGATAGAGGGTGTTCGTTAGCGGAGTTGAGAGCAGATGCCGCAAGACAAGCAATTCCATTATTCCGGAGGGTTTAGTGGTTTTCTGTCTGGGGTCAAAGGTTAGTTTAGGAGAGGTCAACCTAGCAGGCCCACATATCAAGCACCACCGCCTCCTCAACTGCTCATGTGCGACCTTATTTAGTGCCATAACACAGAGTTCCTACCTCATAGCAGCTATCAGGGTTCCTCTAGCGGGTATGCAGGACATCAAGGTCAGACTCTAGGTCAAAATTCTACCATACTAAGAGGTTGTTTCAAGTGTGGGGATCTCAGCCATGTATGGAGGTACTGCCCCAATCTTCAAGGCAAGGCAGTAGAGTAGGGTTCTCAACTTATGATTATAGCACCAGTAGTCGCACCAGCCGTACGGCCACCCAAAGGCGAAGGGTAGGTGTAGGTGTCGTTGTAGAGTTGGAGGCCAATCAGGTGGCGCTCCAGCTAGATTTTATGCTTTCCCGGCCAGACCAGATGGAGTGGCCTCAGATGTTGCAATCACAAGTGTTATTTATGTCTGCGGTAGGGATAATTCGGTATTATTTGATCCAGGGTATACCTATTCATATGTGTTATCTCTGTTTGCTTATTTCTAGGATGTTCCTCGTGAGTCCTTAGGTAATCTTGTTTATGTGTCCACTCTGGTGGGTGATTCTGTTGTAGTAGATCGGGTCTATCGGACCTGCATTGTTACATTATGTGGTTATGATACTAGAGCGGATCTTCTGCTACTTGATATGACTAATTTTGTGGTTATCATGGGCATGGACTGATTATCTCTATATCACACCATCCTTGACCGCCATGCTAAGACTGTTACGTTGGCGATGCCAGAGTTGCCTAGATTGGAGTGAAAGGGTTCATCTATCAGTACACCTAGTCGGATCATCTCTTTTATGAAGTCTCGACACATGGTCGAGAAAGATTATTTTGCTTATCTAGCTTATGTTTGAGATACTACCGCAGAGACTCCGGCGATTGATTCAGTACCTGTAGTCCGGGAGTTCTTCAATGTGTTTCCTTCTGATCTTCCATGCATGCCACCAGATTATGATATAGATTTCTGCATTTATTTGGGTCCAGGTACCCAACCTATATCTATCCCACCATATCGTATGGTGCCAAAAGAGTTGAAGGAATTGAAGGAACAACTTGAGGAGTTGCTGGAAAAGGGGTTCATTTGGCCGGGTGTATTGACTTGGGGTACAACAATGTTATTTGTGAAGAATAAATATGGGACTATGCAGATGTGCATTGATTACCGCTAGTTGAACAAAGTTACCATCAAGATCAAGCACCCGTTACTGTGGATTGATGATTTGTTTGACAAGTTGCAGGGTGCCAGGGTGTTCTCTAAGATCGATTTGAGATCAGGGTACCATCAGTTAAAGATTTGGGATCTAGATTCTATGAAGACTTCTTTCTAGACGAGATAAGGCCATTATGAGTTTCTAGTGATGTCCTTCGGTTTGACTAACACCCTAGTGGCATTTATGGATTTGATGAACAGGGTGTTCAGGCCATATATTGATTCATTTTTCATTGTCTTCATTTATGACATCTTGATCTAATTCACCGCATGGAGGACAACGAGCATCATTTGGCAGTGGTGTTTCAGACCATATGGGAGTAGAAACTATATGCTATGTTCTCCAAGTGTGAGTTTTGGCTGAATTCTGTAGCATTGTTGGGGTATGTTGTGTCAGGTGAGGGTATCGAGGTTGATTTCAAGAAGATCAAGGAAGTTCAGGGTTAGCCTCGTCCTACTGCTCCGATCGAGATTAGGAGCTTCTTGGGGTTAGCAGGTTATCATCGCTGGTTTGTGGACGACTTCTCATCTATCACGGCACCTTTGACTAGATTGAGCCAGAATGGTGCTCTGTTCTATTTGGTCCGATGATTGTGATGCGAGCTTTCGGAAGCTCAAGACGACTTTAACTACGACACCATTTCTAGTGTTGCCTTCCGGTTTGGGGATGTATGTTGTGTATTGTAACGCTTCACGAGTTGGCTTGGGTTGTGTATTGATATAGGTGGGGCGAGTTATTACATATGCTTCAGGTCAGATAAATCTACATGAGAAGAATTACCATTTACACACTGCGATTGTTTATGCTCTTAAGATCTTAAGGAATTATCTTTATGGGGTGTCTTGTAAGCTTTACACCGATCATCGCAACTTGCAACATTTGTTGAAATAGAGGGATCTCAATTTGAGGTAGCGTAGGTGGCTTGAGTTACTAAAGGACTATGATATTACCATTCTTTATCATCAGGGCAAGGCGAATGTAATTGCGGATGACTTGAGCAGAAAGGCGAAGCGTATGGGTAGTTGGGCGTTCATTTCAGCATAGGAGAGGACACTAGCTTTGGACATTCAGACCTTGGATAATAGACTTGTGAGGTTGGATATTTCAGAGCCCAACCGAGTTTTTGCATGTGCCATTGCCCAGTCCTCACTATTGGAGCAGATCAAGGCTCGTCATTATGATGATCCACACTTGTTGATTCTCAGAGAGACGATACTACAGGGTGGTTACAAGGAGGTTACTATCGGCAATGATGGATTTTTGTCACTCCAGGGTCACCTATTTTTTCCTAATGTTGATGGGCTGAGGGAAAGGATTCTAGAGGAGGCGCAGTTCTCGGTATTCTATTCATCTTTATTGGGTCCTCAAACCTTTATGATTTCGTGCCGAATCTGGTTTCCATCTTCGAACTTCTCGTTCGATGAGACAAGCTTGGTGGAAAGCTCTTATCTTAGGAGGAAAGGCTAAGTATGCCCCAGTAGTCTTGATATTGGTTGGTTTGAGGTTTCGTTAATTTTATACTAACATGCAAGCTTCGGCAACCGCTCGACCTAGTGCGTTAGCGCTAGTACTATAGGGAAGGCCTATGAGAACAAAAGCCTGCCCATCATCAAAGTAAGCCCAAGTCCATGCAAGAAGGCCCTCCAGATATCGCGACCTGAGGCAGCATTATTGGTGGCGGCGAATAAAGAAGGACATAGTTTAGTATGTTGCTAGGTGTCAATTTCCAGAAGGTTAAGTATGAGCACTATAGGCCAGGTGGCCTACTCCAGCAGATGATTATACCTGAGTGGAAATAGGAGCGCATTATTATGGACTTTGTAGTTGGGTTACCGCGAACTTTGCTGAAGTTTGATGTAGTTTAGGTCATTGTCGATAGGTTGACCAAGTTGGCACACTTCATTCCAGTTATGACCACATATACTTCAAAGAAGTTGCCATGATTTACATTCAGGAGATAGTTTAGTTGCTTGGTGTGCCTGTTTTCATCATATCAGGTGGAGTCCCTCAGTTCACTTTGCATTTTTGAAGGGTAGTACAAAGTGAGTTGGGGACCCCCGTAGAGCTCACCACAACCTTTCATCCATAGACCGACAGGCAGTCGAAGTGGACAGTTCAAATCTTGGAGGACATGCTCAGAGCATGTGTGATTGACTTTGAGGGAAGTAGGATCAATTCCTGCCTTTTGCCGAGTTTTCTTACAACAACAGTTATCAGTACAACATTGAGATGGCTCCGTTTAAGGCTTTATATGGTCGGCAATTCCGTTCTCCCTTCGGATGGTCCGAGCCCCGCAAGGCTAAGTTATATGGGGAGGAGCCAGTTGCCATTGTTGATAGAAAGGTTCGCTAGTTGAGGTCCAAGAGGATTTCCGTATTCAAGGTTCAATGGATGGGCCAACCAGTTGAGAAGGCAACTTGGGAGCCCGAAGAGGACATGCGAAGCAGATATCCACACTTATTCAACACTCAGGGTATGATTCTAGACCCATTTGAAGACGAACGTTTGTTTAAGAGGTGGAGAATGTAACGACTCGACCAATCATTTTGCTTTCTAGAGCCCCATTCCCCTAAGTAAGACTCCCCATGTGTGATTTTATTATTTTATGACTTGTGGGGATGGTTAGTTTTGGATTTGGAAAGGTTCGGGTTGAAATTGGAACACTTGGTTCCTTAAGGTTGGCAAAAAGTGCGAAGTTTGACTTTTGTCAATATTTTTAGTAAACGAACTCAAAATTGGGATTTGACGGTTCCAATATGTTTGTATAATGATTTTGGACTTGGTCATATGTTCAAATTGGGTTTTAGATGACCTACGAACGTTTCAGCGCTTAATAGTGAAAGTTGACTATTTGAAGCTTCTAAAGTTCTTTAAATTTGGTTTGGAGTAGGTTTTGGTGTTTTCGAGGTTTGTTTGTAATTCTAAGAAAATAAATAGTTCCATACAGTGGTTTAAGACATGCACACAAAATTTGGTGTCATTACGAGTAGTTTAAGTATGTTTCGGCGTGCTCGGAGTAAGTCGAAGAACTTGAAGTTCCTAAGTTGATTCAATTTGGTTTGAGGTGTGATTCATAGTTTTGATGTTGTTTTATGTGTTCTCAGGGTTCGAGAAAGCTCATTTTATTATTTAAAACTTGTTGGTATGTTCGGATGGGGCCTCGAGGGACCCTGATGCCATTCGGATGATGCGCGGATTGAGTTAAGACTCAAAAAGTGCTACTGGTGCACCAGTTTTGGTGTGCCCGCACCTGTGAGCTTTGGGCCTCAGGTGCGAGCCCGCAGTTGCGTGGGTGGGATCGCAGAAAAGACTTTGGAACATTTGGCCATGGACCACAGATTTGGGTTTTCATGCGCACCTGCGAACGTGCAGATGCGATTGGGGAGGACGCAGAAGCGGCTCAAGCTGCAGGAGCGACTCAAGCCGCAGGAGCGGCACTCTCGCTGCAGAAGCGAGACCGTAGAAGTAGAAATCCCATCCACAGAAGCGGCTCTCATTGGGCTTGAGGAACTTTGCAGAAACAGACCTAGAACCATAGGTGCGGTACCACAAATGCGGCAGATGCATCGCATGTACGAAAATCGCAGAAGGTAGAACACTTAATTTAAGTCAGGACATAGGCATTTTAAGCTCATTTATTTCATGCCCTTGGCGTTTGGAGCTCATAGAGAGGGGGTTTCACTTAATACTTTACTGTCAGTAATTTATATACAATGTGAGTTAAATACATAGATTATGAGTAGATTGAACATGTAAAATTTGTGAAATCATGGGTTTAGATGAAAAATCTAGGTTTTGATAAATATGGGATTTAACCCTGAAAATGGTTAGGGAATTTAGTTATAACCATATATTTGAGTTTGTGAGGTTATGGGTAACAATTGTCTTCAAATATTTCCAGAAGCTAGGCACGGGGGCCCGAGGGTAAATTTTAGAAATTCTTCAATTGGGAAATCACTTTAATAGTAAGGATATGAACAATTGAACAAGTATAGATTATTTTATATAACATTTGACCAGTTCGAGTCGTTTGGCACCGAGTTAAGGGTTTAAAGCACAATTGTGGACCGGAAATTAAGCTTTGAGACGAGGTAAGTCTCTTTTCTAACCTTATAAGTGGGAACTAACCTCATAGGTGAATTGGATTAATATGTGTTTCTATATGTGGGGGCTACGTACGCCCAAGGTGACGAGAATCCGTACGTAGCTACTAATTATGCTTATGTCCGGGTAGGTTAGCACCCAAATCATGTTATACTTGCGATGTTTTCACCCTACTTGTTAATTTTAGTGCTTAAATTATATTGGAACTTGATAAAGGAATTGTAAAAGGTCAAATCTCATTTTGCTTGAGTTTTGGACGGATTACTTGACCGTTAATAAGAATTGGTGCTTCTTTGAATACTATCCTCTTAATAATCTTTGAATCGGTTTTTTATAAAGTATTTTCTCTTCTTGTGGAGCGGGTGAACGCCTCGGCATTAGAATAGATGCATCTATGGTTCGTGTCGTTTGACCCTCGCTTGTGCACAATATATATATTTTGGATCGGGTCGTACGACCTCAGCATAATTCGTGTGTAATAATACTCGAGCCCAATTATATGTGATATTGTTTCATTGACTTGAGAGGTTAACTTGTTAAATCATGGAAATTGGTTTTGGATGTACTATTACTGAAAGAGTTATTTATATATTTCTTGTTATTGAGTTTTCAGCTTCATTTATGTAGCCCATGCTTAATTATAATTTTGGTATTATATTATTAGCCCATAGTAAGTATTGAAGTCAACCCATCGTCACTACTTCTTCGAGGTTAGACTAAATACTTACTGGGTACATGTTATTTGTACTCACGCTACACTTCTGCACTAAGTGTGCAGGATCTGAGACAGGTGCATCTGGTTATCAGTTTGTGCGTGCATCCTTGATTCTACGAGACTTTGCGGTGAGCTGCCTTCCGAACCCCTTTAGCAGCACTCGAAGTCTTTGTTTTTCTTTTACTTTCTGTCTATTTCAAGTTAGATAGTAGTGTAGTATTTTTTTTAATTATATTCTACTAGTAGCTCATACACTTGTGATACCAGGTTTTGGAGATTATTGTAGTAGACACTTGTTGAGTTTTGATTAATTACTTCATCCCATTTTCTTTCAAAATTGTTTATTTCCTCATTTTATTTAATTTTTCACTTCTTATTTGTTGAATAATTAAAAATCAACTATTTCTAACTCCTAAAAGAAACGATCTCATGGTTAGTTCACTGTTGGCTTGTCTAGCGGTAACGTTGGCGCCATCACGGCCTATAGGAGAAATTGGGTCGTGAATACAAGTGTTCATGTGTAACTATTATTTATGCTTATTTCCGGGTAGGTTAGGACCCAAATCATAAATTTCTTGTAATGTTTGCACCTACTTGCTAATTTAAAGTGCCTAAATTATATTAGAACTTGTTAGAGAAATTGTAAAGAGGCCGAATTTCACTTGCTTCAATTTTGAATGGATTACTTGACTGTTAATGGAAATTGTATGATATTGTGTATTAGCCTTGTAATAATGCTTAAGTCAAATTCTTATAAAGTATTCTCTCTTCTTGTAGAGAAGGGAGTAGAATAGATGCATCTATGGATTATGTTGCATGTCCCTCGGCAGTGTACACGTTATTCTGGATCGGGTCGAATGACCTCGACATAACTCGTGCTTATTTGTCACGCCCCAAGCCGAGGAACATGACCGGCGCCTGACCGGGTAGCCCCAGTCAAGCGGACCTGGCTGCCTTTCCTAACCCACGAGCTACCCCTTGTTTTCCTTATTCAATATTCCAAGAACTAGCCCTATAATTAATTTAGAACACCTTTTTCAAAACATACATACATAATAGTTAGTGAAATTACCTATTCGTTGCCCAACAAATGAAACCTGGATATATATAATCTTCTAACCCACATCCACTGTCTACGGAGCC
>MU705402.1:98448-116658 GCA_026770625.1 Nicotiana glauca | reverse complement strand
CCATAACCATCAATACTATTTCCGTCATATTCCACAATTCACAAGTGTTTCACGTTACAACAATACTTGCCCACGTTAAGCGATAGATGTTAATATCACAATTATTCCAGTTGCATCACTTACAATTTTATACGTTATTTGTTTCTCATCTAATACCACATATCATAATCACAACCATGCAAATCACACGAATTTCACAATTTACCCACGTGGATGTTACATACCAAACATTTGAACACCAACAAGGCGATTTTACAAAGTCAAGGTTAGCCATACATACCTGGAGCCGAATTCCCTTTTAATTTCTACTTCCAACTTCACCAAAAGCCTAGCAACGTCAATCTAGTGCACAAATTAATACATATTTCTTAGAATCAAAGTTCACAATCACTACCCGAACACATTTAGGTTATCAACCCTTCTTTACACAATTCTTTACTCCTTCCCAACTACTCTTACTAGATTTTAGGTTTTAATAAACATGCATGAGTGTTTCAACCCCTATTATCAAGAACTAATGCATGAGACTTTCCCCCTCTCAATAAATCTGAAAGTCAATGAAAATGGGGTAGGGATTTTACCTGTAGAAATGGAGATGAAGACACTTGCTTTAAAATTTCCCGGACCAGATAATTTGAGGAACAAATTTTGAAGAAAATGAACTTTCTCTCAAGAACCCCTCCTCCCTCTCTCTTGTTTTTGCTTAGAAAAATGGTTAAAATGAGGGGTTAGGGTGTTTTATTAGAAAGGGGGTCGGGTTTTAAATTTTAGAAAATAGAAGCCCGAGCAAGATCAGCGGTCGCACTATGCGATCGCCGAATTGGAATGCGGTCCGCATATTGGACCGAAGAACTGACCCCAATCACTAAACATCTCTGCCTGGGTATGCGGTGGAAATGCGGTCCGCATACTGATTATGTGGTCGTATAATAGACCGCATTGATAACATCAACTTAGACTAATTCTCTGATTAACTATGCGGCAGGAATGCGGTCCGCATATTGATTATGCGATCGCATAATGGATCGCATTTTCAACTTCAATTTTGACAATTCTTCTGCTTCAATCTGCGGCAGGAATGCGGTCCGCATAGCTGATATGCGACCGCATTCCGGACCGCATAAATGAGAATTTTCTGGAAAATTGATTCTTTTGATTTTTAAAAGCTTAGATCACTACCAAGGGTCCGAACTATTAATACTCCAAGCCTAATCATACTTGATATTACTTTGTGGTTTGTCAGGTTAAAAATCATCTAATGACAAGAATTTACTTGGAGTTTATCAGTCTATGAAAGAATTAGTTGTTCTTTCTTGTTAGTGAGTTATTGTTATTATTTACATAACCCATTTTTTTTAGAATTTCTACATTTATATTGTTAGCCCATAGTAAGTGTCGAAGTCAACCCCTCGTCACTACTTCTTCAAGGTTAGACTTGATGCTTACTGGGTACATGTTGTATATGTACTTATGCTACATGACCGTGCAGGATTTGAAGCAGGTCCATCTGGAGATCACACCGGTGCGCACCCTAGTTACCTGGAGGCCTAGTGGTGAGTTTCTTTCCCGAGCTGTTCCACAGCATCCTAGAGTCTCTCCTTTAATTTCATTCCTGTCTATTTTTATTTCAGACGGTAGCTAGAGTTTTGTATAATCTATTAGTGCTCATACACTTGTGACACCAGGTCTTGGCACACACTAGTAGACTTGTGGTTTTGGATTATTTCTATGGTTATGATTGCATTCAGTGTCTTTTGTTTTATTTACTTTAAACCCATTATTGCTCAAATATTTCAAATTAAGAAAAGTTTAATTTCTTGGAAAACTATTATAAGGGGAAATCACGTGGTTAGTTCATTGTTGGCTTTCCTAGCGGCGACGTTGGGCGCCATCACAACCTATAAGAGAATTGGGTCGTGACACTTTTCATCAAGTTGATTTTCTCAGATAGTAGTTAACATATTACAAGTCTGTAACTTAGATAATCTAGACTATGTGGGACGATATCTTAAACTATACTAGAATTTGACAGAGTACGAGCAGGAAATCCTAATACATATTGTCCTCGTCAGTACAAACATGTGATATGATCGTGTCTCACATAGCTAATATGGCGCAACGACACGACCAGTCATTTTGCTTTCTAGAACCTCATTCCCAAAATAATACTCCTTGTATGTGATTTTACTGTTTTATAACTTGCAGGGATGGTTAATTCGGGATTTGGAAGGGTTCGGGTTGAAATCGGAATACTTGGTTCCTTGGTTTGGCCTTAAAAGGCTAAGTTTGACTTCGTTCAACATTTTAATTAAACAACCTCGGAATTGGGATTTGATGGTTGCAATAGGTTTGTATGACGATTACGAACTTGGTGTATGTTCCGATCGGCTTTTGGATGACCCGGGGTACTTCAACGCCTAATACTGAAAGTTGGCTCATGGAAGGTTTAAAGTTCTTTAAATTTGTTTTAGAGTAGGTTTTGGTGTTATCGAGGTCCGTTTGGGATTTTGAGCCTAGGAATACTTCTGTCTGTTTATTTGATACATGCACGCAAAATTTGGTGTCATTTCAGATGGTCTAATTATGATTCGGCGCGTCCGGAGCAAATTGGAAACTTGAAGTTCAAATTTTACTTTAATTTAGTTTTAGGGTGCGATTCTTAGTTTCGTTGTTATTTTACGTGTTTTGAGAGTTTGAGCAGGTACGTATTATGTTTATCGACTTGTTGGTGCATGTCACGATCCTAAATCGGACTGGGTCGTGATGGTGCCTATCGTGAAACAAGGCCAGCCGACACAAACCCCCAAACCAATTAATAGTTATAATAATCCATAATTAAGTCATTAATGAGTGATAAATCCTAACAATAGAGTGAAATAAAATAAATGCGGGAAAAAAACAACACAGCCCGACATCGGGGTATCACCAGTCACGAGCATCTAAACATATGTCTAAGAGTATTAAAAGACTACACAACCTAGTACAAAGCAAGTACAAGGAATGTAAGGATAGGCAGGAGAAGCACTAAGCTGCGAATGCCGAGAAGCTACCGAGTCAACTCCCTACAGCCTACAACAAGCAATTAGACCTCGCTAGCATAACCCGAGACTCCTGAATCTGCACACAGGGTGCAGGGAGTAATGTGAGTACGCCAACCCAGTAAGTAATAACAGTAAAGGTAGTTGAGCGATAAGTAAACACATAAGACACATCAAAATGCCACAACGAGGCAGTCTAAAACCAGAACAATGAAATAAAACAGTAAAAACTCGTAGAAACATCTTAGTACAGTAAAACCCTCCTTAAAACATCTTTTAGCAGTTCAAACGAGTGAATGAAAACAGGGAGAAAAGATAGAAACATAAAGCCAGCCCCTCGGGCAACATACCAATAGAACCAACCCTTCGGGCTATAACATGGAACAACATCAGCCCCTCGGGCTATATCACATCACAAACGGGGTACGCGCGCTCACTAGGTGTGTACAGACTCCGAGAGGGGCCCCTTACGGCCTAAGCGCAATATCAAGACATCTCGTGGCATAATCAAATAGGCCATCAGCCTCATATCAAGTCACCTTATGGCGTACTAACACAGGCCCTCAGCCTCAAAATCATAAATCAGTACAACACTACTGCAGCACGCAGCCCGATCCCATAATAAACTCACAACATAGGCCCTCGGCCCTACTCAGTCAGAAATCTCTAAAAGCCACTCGGGCACAGTAAAATATGAAGCTCAGCCCAAATATCATTTAAGATGTCAAAACAGAGTAAATATAGCTGAGTTATGAAAAACAGTAGAATACAACATGACTGAGTACAAATACGAAATCAAAATAGTAAGGAATAGTTGTAAAAATCCCCTACGGGAACAAAACAGTTGGCACGAGGACCAAATATGGATTCATCCCAAAACATAATGATATAAAATAGTTTCAATCAAATACACAGTTAAATAGTCATACGGGATGGACTAAGTCACAATCCCCAACGGTGCATGACCCCACGCTCGTAATCTAGCATGTGCGTCACCTAAAAATAGCATAACAATGTGAAATCCGAGGTTTCATACCCTCAGGACAACATTTACAATCATTACTTACCTCTATCCTATCCAAACTCTAGCCCGTGATGCCTTAGCCTCTCGTCTTGGCCTCAACTCACGCCGAAACTATCCAAAATAACAATCATGACGTCAAAATATGCTAAGGGAATGAAGCCCATGCAAAAAATAATCAAATTATGACACAATTCACAAAATTTACCATACCCTCGGGCCCACATCTTGAAATTCAACAAATTTTATATCAGTAGAACCCTTATTCCGCCATGATTTTATGCATATCAAAAGTACCAAAACCGGACCTTAAATGGCCCCTCAAATCAACACACAAAGCTCTCCAATTAACCAAGTCCTAATCCCCAAATTTACCACTGATTTTCCAATAAATTTCATGCTAACAACGATAAAAATCACCATAATAATGAGCTTAGGAACCAAGGACCTTACCTCAATGAATCCCTCTGAAAATCTCCCTTGAAATGGCTCCCAAAAGCTTCACCCTGAATGAACAACAACAACAACAACCCAATATAATCCCATTTAGTGGGAAAAGATGAGATGCACCAATCGGGATATTTCACCCCGAATGAAATATTGAGAAAAATGGCCAAAAATCACGAACGGTGAAATATATACCTTCTGACCCAGGAATTCCGCACCTATGATCTATTTCCTCTTCTGCGGTCTAACCAACTGTATCTACAGTTTTCACTTAAAGGCCCATTTCCGCATCTGCGATAAAATTCTGGCACCTACGCTATCGCAGGTGTGCTCCATTAGTCGCTTCTGTAGTTCCAGCTAATTCCCTCTTGGTCGTATCTGCAGCTAGCCTTCCGCTTCTGCGGGCATTGCACCTACGGCCTCCCTACCGCAGGTGTGGTTTTGACAGCAACAATAACTTCAGCTACCAAGCTCAACTCCAAAATCTTCCGTCAACCATCCAAAATCACCCTGAGGCCCCTGAAACCTCAACCAAAAGCACAACCAAGTCATATACCACTATCCAAACTTATACCAATATTCAAAACACCTCAAACAACATCGAATCATCCAAATCACATCGGATTCAAGCCTAAGGTTCCAAAAATCTTCTAAATTACGCTTTTGATAAAAAACAAAGTCTATCAAACCATGTCCGAATGACTTGAAATTTTGCACACACATCCCAAATGATACAACGGACCTACTGCAACTCCCAGAATTCCATTTTGACCCCTATATTAAAATCTCACCTATCAACTGGAAAACGCCAAAATTCTATTTTCGTCAAGTCAAGCCTAAACCTACCACGGACCTCCAAAACACATTCCAATCACACTCCTAAGTCCCAAATCACTTCCTGAAACTACTCAAACCATCAGAATTTACATCTGAGCCCTTTTTCACATAAGTCAACATTCGGTTGACTTTTCCAATTTAAGCTTACTCAAAAGAGACTAAGTGATGGCTTTCAATAACTGAGCCTCATGCTTTCTATGTTTTGATGATCTAACAAACTTATTGTTAAGAACCAGATAGAGAATATTGTCCCACAGGATACACAATTCATGTAAACTATTCAAAGGCTACCTCAGGTAGGACCACATGGAGGAACACAACAAGGACCTGATGACTTGGTCCCTTAGGGTTCTCCGACAAATGCGATCCGCATAATGGACCGCAAAATGTTCCCCAGAAACTAGACACTCTGACTGAGTCTGCAGCAGAAATGCGGTCCGTATTCATCTTCTGCGGTCGCAAAGTGCACCGCAGAACTCACCCTTACAAAATTCGAAGGAAATTATGCGATGACTATGCGCTCCACATTTCAATTATGCGACCGCATTTTCGACCGCATAGCTGACTTCAATTTTAACCAACATTCTGACTAATTCTACGGCAGATATGCGGTCCGCATACCTGATTTGCGGCCGCATTCTGGACCGTATTTCTTGCATTTTTTTCTGGAAACTTATTCTTGACTTTTTAATGCATTATTCAATCCAAAAAGGTCCGCGCCGCGGTGAGCTTGGCACCACATGCTCCTAACTTGGCACCACGGGATCCGGGTATTTCGAGTAGGGATTTCACGGGGCCTTACAGTTCTCCAAGTTTATTTTTCGTTAGGCTTACCTCGGTCACAACGAGGTTCCCAAAATAGGATATAAATTTACATTTCCACAATATGTGTTTAAATACTGCAAACGTTTCAGAATCCTCACTGGCTTGTTACCTTTTTGTTTTTGCTTATTTATTTTTTTAATATTCCCATCCCCTTAGGTTGGTTCACTCATACTGGCCTCATCAGCGTACCACACTAGATCTAGAGGCCCTCTGCCTCCTCCTCCAAGCAACACAAAGGGAAAAAGAAAGACAAAGATGGACAACTTAAGTGGAATCCGAAAGGAAAATATTGAGAATGCAGAGACTTCAGATGGCCGTAGTACTCCGGCCCCAAATGACCTGATTTTGAGACTGGAAGAAAAGATACTGGAATTGCAAGGAGAACTTGAGCAGGTCTGCAACTTGGCAAACTTGTCACTCACCCTCAATCTCCCGGATATCCACCAACAAAACACAAAGAACCCGACACCTCCTCAAAACACATAAAACCAACAACCACAAAATCCTCCCGCACCAAATCAATACGCAACTCTACCCTAAAATATCAATCCGCTGCCAATACCAACTCCACCACAACATCATCATCAACCAAGTCACTACCCGCCAACCACCACTTACCACACTTCCCAAAATACACCACCACTCATTCCCCATCACCATCACTATATCCAAGTTCCTGACACCCATCAAAGCAACCCTATATACGTGGAAACTATACCTCATTCTACCCAACCAATCTCCTATGCACCGGAACCTTCCGAGAAGGACCTGCTCTTTAAAAACATGGCCGAAGAGCTCAAGAAGTTAACAAGCCGAGTTCAAGGTGTTGAAGGTGACAAAGGAATAGAAGGTTTGAACTATGAAGATTTGTCTATACAGACGGATGTCGAACTGCCAGAGGGGTACAAACTTCCCAAGTTTGAAATGTTTGATGGTACAGGTGATCCAAGGGTTCATCTAAGGACCTATTGTGACAAGCTAGTCGGGGTCGGGAAAGATATAAAGATCCAAATAAAGCTCTTTATGAGGAGCCTTAATAGGGATGCTCTGTCTTGGTATATCAGACAAAATCCCAAGAAATGGTCTAATGGTTAGGCATGGCATCGGATTTCATGGACCGGTTCAGGTTTAACACAGAAAATGCACTGGATGTCTTCTACATTCAGAATCTCAAGAAGAAACCTACTGAGACTTTCTATGAATATTCTACTCGTTGGAGGTCGGAAGCAGCCAAGGTCAGGCCCTCTTTAGATGAAGAACAGATGAATAAATTCTTTGTCAGGGCACAGGATCCACAATATTATGAGAGGTTGATGGTCGTCAAAAATCACAAATTCTCTGACATCATCAAGCTCGGAGAAAGGATCAAGGAAGGAATCAAGAGCGAGATGGTAACAAACTTCGAGGCACTGCAAGCCACAAATAAGGCACTACAATCAGGCGACATATCGAAGAAGAGAGATGTTGGGGCAGTAATGGTGGCTCAGAGACCAAAATCTCCACTTGTATATCAAACCCCTCCACCCACATACCAAGCACCTCTGCCCACATACCAAGCATCACTGCCTACATATCAGACTTCATCTCCTAGATATTCCCAACCAACCTCTGTCCATCATACCTATAACTCCCAAGCATCCCACTTCCATTCACTACCAGCCCACCAGAATTATCCAAGACCAAGACCCAACTTCGACCACAAACCACCCAGAAAATATACCGTCATTGCTGATCCTATCGACCAACTATATGAAAGGTTAAAAGCCGCAGGTTACGCCACTCATATTCCCGCTGTGTCATTAGAAAATCCATCCTAGTGGGTCAATCCGAACAAAACTTGTACGTACAATTCTAGTATGAAAGGACAAACTACTGCTGAGTGCCGAACATTAAAGGATAAGATCTAGACGTGATTGAAAACAAGGTCATACAAGCAAAGGAAGCCATACCTAATGTCCGCATTAATCCCCTCCCTGATCATAGAGGTGATGGTGTACATGAGATAGAGAAAAATGAAGAATGGGACCTCGAGGGTTCGATCGGGCTTATTCGAGAAGATGATGACTTTAAGGTTGCAGTCACACTTACTCCTATTTAGGTTCAGACTCAGGCACCTATAGATGTTAAGATAACTGCATCAGTTCCATTTAAGGTGGAAGTGGCTCCGCCCGTAGCCACCCCGCTCCATTTGAGGTAGAAGTGGCCACACCTTTTACTCTGACGGTATCGACCCCACCCCCATTCAACTCAAAAGCAATACCCTGGGATTATGTTGCCGAGGCTCGGTGGAAAGGGAAAGCCAAGATATAAGAATCTGACGTTGCACAAGGAATGACTAGAATTGGAAGAGTCTATACACCGGAATATTTGGGGGGATCAAGTAAGGATGCCACTACCAGACAGCCTATCATTGAGACCAGGCCAGATGACCTGTAGAGGAAAGTGCAGGCAAAGGAGTACTCTGTTGTTGACCATCTGAACAAAGACCCTGCTCAGATATCTATCCTGTCACTATTGCAAAATTTTGAGGCATACAAGAACGCCTTAATGAAAGTGTTGAGCGAGGCTTATGTGCGCAATAACATCACTGGTGGAGAAATGGCCAGCATGGTTGGGCAGGTGCTGGAGAGTCATAAGATTATCTTCCACAAAAATGAGCTACCGCCTGAGGGTTTAAATCACAATCGAGCATTGCATATCACAGTGCAATTTGAAGACAAGTTCATTGCTAGGGTCCTGGTTGATGGAGGTTCGAGCCTAAATATTTGTCCATTAGACACTCTAAAGAGGTTAGATAAAGGTTTTCACGAGATACGGGTAGGAAGCATGAATGTGAAGGCTTTCGATGAGTCTTAGAGGGCCACGATCGGGGAAATCAACCTTTTCTTGCAAATGGGGCCAACTTGGTTCGACGTTGAATTTCAAGTGCTTGACATACCAGCCTCATATAATCTTTTGTTGGGCCGGCCATGGATCCATGCTACTGGAGCCTTGCCTTCCACACTACAACAAGCCATGAAGTTCGAATGGAACCGCCAGGAGGTAATCATTCACGGAGATGGAAGTAACCCGATCTACACTAGTCAAACCGTCCTGGCCATTGGACATAGAAAAAGGCTAGGAGGGAAAACCTATTGATAATAGGTGAATTTAACTATAATTAGGCCCTAAAGAACCACATTCTTGTATGGTTTTGATGGTAAAAGTGATAACAAAATGCTCTGATTAGCGCTTTTCATGCTTTGCAGGTTATATATGACAAGAGAAGGCTATGGAGTACTTTTGGGATCAAATATGGAGAAAAAGAAGCCAAACGTAAAATATCCGCCAAGTGAACCACGCAAAGGCAGCTCAAGCCAGGCCTGGAAATGAACTGTCGCGGTTCCACCATAACCACGGTAAAGGACTATCGCGGACAAGTCGAGATTCAGAGAAGGTGTTTGGCCGCGGTTCTACCGTAACCACGGCAGAACCGCGGTAGAGGAGAAAAAGTTCAGGGACTTAAGTGCAAAACACAGGATTTTTAGCCCAAAACCCTATCTTAAACATTAGACTTCGCCCAAAGGAGGCATGTGTTGTTTTAGAGAGTACTTTGGCAAGAAACACTAGTGTGAGAGATCACCCAAAACATCATATCTTCTTCTTCATTAATTTTTCTTGCAATTATGATTATGAATATTGTTCTAGTTTATTTACCCATAGTTATGAGTAGCTAAATCTTTTGTCTAGGGTTTTGATGGAACCTATTGAGGGATGAACTTCTTGTTTATGTGAATACAGTTTGCTAGTTTTAATTTCTACTTGTTCAACTACGTCTTTGTTGTAGTTAATTGACAGGATCCTCAATTAGTTATGCCTATTTAGTGTGCATAACTTGGGAGAGAGTGCATATTTAGGTGAAAGTTGAACAACACCACTCCCAAAGTATAAGAGGGATCTATAACTGCGGTTTTAAAGGCGGCATTAGGGATAACAAAGCCTTGGGTGCAATCTTAAGTGAACTGTGATAAACAAAGCTACTAGTGTATCTCGGGAGAGTGCATTTAGTAAATTGCTGTGATTACTCGTGAGAGATTTACGGCAAGAAGAGCATTCATGATTGGTATATTGTGTTGGTGAATTTGTATGAAACATAAACAGAAGGAATTCCATCAATAGGGGAAATCATTACCTTAGCGCTTTCTCATTATTGTTTACAACTTAGCATCTTTAGTTTACAGCTATTATTTACTGTTAATCTTAGTTATTAAAAACATCATCAACTATGATTCTCAAAGTTTGAGAAATTGATTCTAAAGAGTTTAGTAGGTCTAAAGATAGTGATTGATAGGTTAATTCCCTGTGGATTCGACTCTGGGCATAATATTCAGGTTATATTTACAACGTCCGCATTGTCCTTTTTATAAGGCATTGTTGGGCGAGATCAAATTTTGGCCCTGTTGCCGGGGAGTTAACGGAATTATCAATTACCATTGATAGAAATATAAAATATTCTGAGTGTAGTCAGTTTTCTCTATACCCAATTTTTTATTGAAATTTTGACGGTTGTTGATTTGGTTGCACAGGTGTATGCCTAAAAATTCTACGAGGACTGGAAAACTACTTGAAGGACTCTCAGACCCCGAGAAAACATTTCGGATATTGAACCGTGCCGACAAAAGACTTCAACAACCCCAACAAACACACAAACTCGAAATTGAGATGGGTGACATAGACAACGTCAATGGAAACGTCAGAGAAGTGGCATCCGGTCTCGGCCCGACCGGCTAAGCCATCCCAAGTGAGACATATCCTTATTCACAATAATGTTCCAGAAACCAATATAAAAGCCACCATGTGTACAACATGGCATTTGATCTCGGCCCGATCGGCTAAGCCATCTCACTTGGGACATAACCTCTTTTAATTACTCTTTAGTTCACATTTCTTTCCACTTTCCCATTACATGGCTCCACACACCTCTTTATTAGCTTATTTTTTGGCACTTGGATACATTGTTACAATTCAAATATTCAAGTCTTCCCTTTATTTATTTGTTCATACAATATTATCCTTCATAATGATAAGTTCCAACATATGATGAATTGTGCACATAATAGGATGAGAATAAACAATCATGATTCACAACTTCAAGCAACATGGTGAAATGGTAGACAACTAAGATAACTAGGGAACATAATCTTTCACCTCAGCACATTAGAAAAAACAATTCAAGTATGATCAAGCAAGGAACTCATACCAAATGCACCAATTGCTAGGTCTCTAAATTGCCATCAGGTTAAGTATGAACACTATAGGCCAGGTGTCCTACTCTAGCAGATGATTATACCTGAGTGGAAATGGGAGCGCATTACTATGGACTTCGTAGTTGCCACGGGCCTTGCAGAAGTTTGATGCAGTTTGGGTCATTGCCGATAGGTTAACCAAGTCGGCACACTTCATTCCGGTTGTAACCACGTATACTTCAGAGAAGCTTCCTAGATTTACATTCAGGAGATAGTTCCGTTGTATGGTTTGCCTATTTCCATCATTTCAGATAGAGGCCCTCAGTTCACTTTGCATTTCTGGAGGGAAGTAGAGAGTGAGTTAGGGACCCGGGTAGAGCTCAGCACAGCCTTTGAAATTATGGAAATTGGGACACCATGAAGGCGAAAAATCTCTCGGATATAAATATCTGCTAACCACTCTGAAGAAAGGTAGTACGCACAGGATTGAAGTGTATGGACTTGGCCAGCCAATCCATAATCACCCAAATAGCATCAAACTTCCTCAAAGTCCGTGGGAGTCTAACTACGAAATCCCTGGTGATCTGCTCCCACTTCTACTCTGGAATATCCATCTACTGATGCAATCCACCCGGTCTCTAATGCTCATTTTCGCCTGCTGACATGAAGACACTTAGCTACAAATCCCACTATGTCTTTCTTCATTCTCCTCCACCAGTAGCATTGTCTCAAATCCTAACACAACTTCGCGGCACCCGGATGGATGGAATACCGCAAGCTATGAGCCTGCTCCTGAATCAACTCCTGAAGCCCATCTATATTGGGCACACATATCCGGCCCTGATCCTCAATACCCCATCATCACCAATAGTCATATCTTTGGCATCGTCATGCTGAACTCTGTCCTTGAGGACAAGCAAATAAGGATCATCATACTGACGCTCTCTAATGCGATCAAACAAGTATAGACACGTAATATTTGACCCCCCCCCCTAAAATAATTACCTTTTAGTGCTTAGATGTTGGTTTTAGGACTAATAACGCTATTTTGACTATTTTAAATGTGTTTTTTTCCTTTATTTAATCTTAAAAATTTAAAAACTACAAAAAAATTCCTTTTATTTTAGCTTATTGATATTTTTACAAAGGATTAAAAGAGAAATCAAAAAATATTTTTACTTGGCTTAGTGTGATTTTAAGTTATACATATTTAGTAAATATTGAGTAGTATTAAGATTTTTTTAATATGAATATCCTATCTTTTATTTAATTATTCCTTATTATTTTAGATAAAATTAGTATTTAGATTCATTTTTAGAATTAAAAATAAAATAACATGATGAATGATGAAATGAAAAATGAAAAACAAACAAGCAAAAGAAGAGGAGAAAGTGAAAAGCAAAAAATGCAAAGGAATATCAAATGAAAAATGTAGACCCCACCACCTTATCTCTTCATAACAAACTCCAAATGCAGCCTCATTCCTCACCTCTGACACACCCACACACAATGAATTCATTAATTCATTTCTATAACTTGGGCCCACAGAGATTCTATTTTCCAAGCATAATAAAAAATCCAACTGCATACACATAATACATATCACCCATTTTTATTTTTAAAGCGAGGTATCCCATATAAACACATACAGAATAAAAAGAGAGAAAAAAAAGTATAGGAATCCTAGAGCTAAAAAGGGCAAAATGGATCCCCTTCTTCATTTTGAAGACTCCAGTAGGATACCTAGAAACAATAGTTGTAGCTTTGAAAACTCACAACCAAAGAACCAATGTTCACCACCTTCCAACCACCAATGATTTACCTTTATTTTCTTTCTCAAAAGTAGCTGCAAAACAACTCCAAAAAAGACCTCAAATCCAGCTTGAAATTCTGCTCCAAAAATAATAGGAAATACCTCAATAACTAGCCTAAAACCACCATTAAAGCACCTTAAATCTCACAATTTTCTTCACCTTTTCAACACCAAAAATCTTCCCTTAGACCACCTAAAAAATGTCCAAAAACAGACCCAAATATCAGCAAGCATATTAAAACCTACCAAAAGCAGTCCGCAAACCCAGTTAAAATTTCACCGCCAAATATCAAGAAAATGCAGCTCCAAACCAGCTACGCCGCACCATAACCACAGTCATTTTTTGGAGAGTTTTGAGATCCGTCAATATCCCGTAAAGTTCCTGTACAAAACTTCTATGTAAATTTTATGGAGTTTTATTAATGGAAAATCCTGTGTTGCACCAAAGGTTCGATCCTTTAGCATTTTTGTGAACTTTGCCTCCTTTAAATTGATATGTGATTCCCGATTCATGATTCTAAACACGTCTAAATGTTTGATAAAGTTGCCTCATGTACATAACATGTTTAGTTGGTTTTGATCAAATGGAAATAAGTTCCCATATGACTTGAATACAGTATACTTGGTGCATTTTGGAAGTTTTATTTTGAATCCTTGTTTTCCTTACTTGATGCAATCGTATATGATTTTTCATTCATTAAACTTTGATCTTAGTCATTTAATGATTGAATTGAGCTTCAATTAAAGGTAGTGATCAGAAGTTGCTAGACTGTGGATGGTTTGATTAGGTTGATTTCGAAATAAACCTAGCCTATTAGGCTCGATGATTTTAGCCCTTTATTTGTTCGAATTGGCATGGTACCATGTACTTCCAAATGGGCTAGTAATTCAACTAGAAATAAATGGGCATTACTATGAAAGCCAATAGTCCATTGGCTAGCCCATCATCTCATAGCTAATTTACTATTTCTTCCACAATAATTCCCTAAACTCTTGAGCCTCACAATAATCTCAAAAATTAGGAACACAATTCAAATGTGCCAGTGGATTTAAGCATGATTAATATTAAATCATCGTAACTATGGGTAAGGTTCTCGTGGCATAGCCATGCTACATAAATCCCAATTCGGGTGTGCATTTTATGCAACCCGACCACAACTTCGAATAATTCAAAATAAACATGTCGTAAATCGCTGCTGCATTTCATGTGGCGTGGTTTGCAATGTGTACCAAAACGACAAGTGTACAACAATCATGACTTGTTTCAGAAATAATTCCATAAATATTAAAAGCGGTTGTAAAGTTCAAAATGCACAATAGGATTAAAATATGTAATAAATCAGATAATAGGCCAATTATTAATAGTTAAGCAATCGTGCTCGAACCACGAAATCCCAAAATGCCTAACACCTTCTCCCGGGTTAATAGAATTCCTTACCTAGTTTTTCTGGTTTCGCAGACTTTTAAATAAAGTCAAATTTTCCTCGATTTGGGATTTAAAATAAATCGGTGACTTGGGACACCATAATAAATTATTCTAAGTGGCGACTCTAAATAAATAAAATAATTCCATTTCGAATTATGTCACTTTAATTGGAAAAATTCCCTTATATCCGCCCTCGGGTAAAAATAAGGTGTGACAGCTCTAGAAACTCTGATGGGGATAAGAACCCAGAATCTCTGTTTCAGGGTTCAAGAATTCAAGCTTAGAATAACTGTTATAGTTGGATTTTATTTATTATCTGATTTTTACGTGTTTGAGCCTTTT
This sequence comes from Nicotiana glauca, assembly GCA_026770625.1. Lineage (NCBI taxonomy): Eukaryota > Viridiplantae > Streptophyta > Magnoliopsida > Solanales > Solanaceae > Nicotiana > Nicotiana glauca. The sequence goes on along the minus strand of MU705402.1, from coordinate 101,684 downwards.
GTGCTAAATGTCACTTTTTACCGCTTTGATTTTGCTTGGACTGTATATAAACTGTTACGAAACTCTCTTCTCTCCGAGTCTTCTAAATCATCTGGGAAGCGTGCACTTCGTGTGGCTTCTTTTCTGTTAGAGTCATATTCCAATTTTAGAATGAGGGTCGGACAAGTTGCAAAGCTGGTGAAGCTTCTATATTCCCGGTATGCTCCCCCCGGCTCGAGTTGTCCACTCGGGTAAGCCAGGTCTAGAACAATACACCCAGGTTTTAAACCTACAATAACATGGCCTCATGCTGGATCCCTAGTAGGAACGTTTTGTTTGCATCACATGCATTTGACTTTGGGGGCTCAACACAGGGGTTGAGTCCGTCTAGGACAGGTGTATCCAAATTAAAAGACCATCCTGATGCAACTTACGGCTGCTTGCGTATATGTTTATTTCAGCTTGCATGTTGACTGGCTTCTAGAATAGGGAAAGAAAATGGAAAAAAGAAACAAAGAAAATCAAAAAAAAAAAGAAAGGAGAAAAAAGAAAAGAGAGTGAGAGGCAGGTATTTGAATTATCCTGAAACTCTACCGAAATTTTGAAAAAAAAAAGGATAAAGTCATTTCAAAATAAGTCATATTTTCATGTTGCATCAAAACTAGCCGAACTACGTCGATCTGATTCTCATCGGATGCGAGATACGTAGGCAAACCTCATCGGTTCCGGCCCCCACTTTTCAAAAAATCCAAAAAAAAATATTTTCATTTACTTCCTTCTTTAGAAAAGTCTTTCTTTAAGACCCAAATTTTATAAAAATAAAATTCTAAAATATTTTCATTATTCTTTAGAAGTTTTTCTTTTGAAAATTGAAAAGAAAATTCAAGATTAAAACATATTTTCTTTAGAAGTCTTTCTTTCATGATTTTAACATAAAAATCCAAAGATATTTTCTTTATTCTTTAGAAGTGTGTCTTTCGAAATTTCAAAAAAAAAATCAAAAATATTTTCTTTCTTTTTTATAAGTCTTTCTTTCGAAAATTAAAAAAGAAAGAAAAAAAAAAGAAAATTCAAAATGTAATTTTTTTTTTTTTTATTTCCTTTATTCTTAATCTTCCTAGACTACGCAAGATCTGATTCATGTTCTCGTATGATACGTAGGCAACCCACATCAGGTTCGATCAACCATTAAAAAGAAAAATAAAAAAATGAAAAACAAAAGTGAAAAAATAATGATAATAATAAAGACCGAATGAGTCAATTCTAACGTGTCTTTTGTTTTAAATTATGAAGAAAGCTTGAGGTGGTCGGTTTGTGGTGAGGGGACAACACAAGATTCAAGAAAAAATGATAACTGACATTGAAGCTGTTGCGAGTGCTCAAGAGACTCAAGGTCAGAGGGTTCAACAAAAGTCTTACGTGGTTGAGGAAAATAGAATACTGAAATAGCAGATGACGAAATGTGTCAAGAATGGGCCAATGGCCAATGACAGCCTTGTCATGAGTCACAATTTGCTACCCAGCAAGAACAATCCCACTCTCCTGAGTACCACTCATACCTATTTGATCTTCCTGCAAAGATTGAGAAACCTGGCCGAAAGATGGAACAGGGAAGAAATGACCAAAAAGGTGAAAAGCTTAGAGCAACAGTTGAAAAACATGTAAGGGTTGGCAGGTTAGAAAAGTATTGCCTTCAAGGATCTATATATGTTGTCTATGCCCCTTTTTTCTCGCGAAATTAGGTTTATGATATTTGGGCGGACAACTCATTTCCTTTTCGGAATTGGGCTTTTCAATTGAAGAGTCGCCACCTAATGATTAAGTGTATTAGGACACTAAGAAGAAATTTAATTTAGAAAATCAGAGATTGGGTAAGAGCTTGAAATTATCTCGAGGGGAAGGTGTTAGGCACCCCTCAAGATCCACTAGTGTGGTTCCCGACCATACTATAATTGTGACTTTAAGTACAAATGACAAGTGAACAAGCAAGAATTGCAAATACGAGATAGTTTTCACATAACGGTTGAAAGAAACTAAAGTAAGAGAAGTTAAAGAAGCTGAAGTTTGGGAAGAAAGTAGTTTTTAAAAGTTCTAAAAATAACCAAGTAAAAGGGGGGGGGGGTTCACATAATTGATGAAAGTAGTTGGAGTAAAAGAGGTTAAAGAAGCTGAAAATTGAACAGTTTTTTCAAAACTCTAAAAAATAAACAAGTAAAGGGAAGGGGTCCTATGTTTATAAATAATATGGATCACCCTACACAACACCTGGTAACAGTTTATACATGTGGTGTTATCACGTGGTCATCATATCCATATCTACCCTTTCCCACCACGTTAATGTATTAAACATGGAATGGTCTCGTTTTCCTATTGCATGCTACTTCCCGTCCCAATCCTATCAGTCCTGGAGGTATTTGGGACTACTAGTCCTATAAGTTAAGTACTAGGCTGAACCCCTAGGTTTTAAAGGATAAAATTCTAAACGACAAGTAGAGAAACAGTTAGGACTTGCACATATGGGGTACACATAAATAGTTATATGGCTCATATATCCCTCCACAAATAAGGCATGTAAATAGCACGTCTCAAACACAATGAAAGTCTCAGATTCAGAACGTAAACATGAATTCTAGATGTGAAAATAGTGGTAAACAATAGGTTTTAATGAGTTTTAGCAAACGGAACGAGCGATTTTAAAAAAAAGTAATTTGTAGGCAAGGCAGGAATTTTAAGAGTGAAAACAGCAACAAACAGCAGGATTTAATGAATTCCAGAAAAATGACTGATTGGTTTGAAAGCCATTTTTTGTAATGAACAGGCGGTGCATAAATAATTGATATTTTTTGATTTTATCAAACATTAGGCCTAAGGTTTGCCTAGGTGTCTTATTTTACGAAATCAGTGGATGCAGGTCTTTAAACTTGGTTTTAAAAGATATGTGATGAGAAGGAGAATCTCATAGGCATGGTGTCTAAGAATGCAAAGACAACATATTGAAGATGTAGCCAGTTTTAGGTTTTTAGGAAGAGAATTAAGAAAAAACGTTTTTAGTTGTTGCAACACTTTTTCAAAGGGATTATCAACTACACAAAAGATACAGGAGTTCAATTTTATTCAATTATTGAGCCTAACACATGCTTTCTAGGCGTCCAATTGAGTACTTAGCCCAAACTTTAAAATATAGACATGCTGAAAATAGATCCTAAAATACGTGGTTTCTAATGCAAATAACGATAATACACCTAAGAATAGGATAT
>MU705402.1:74786-97075 GCA_026770625.1 Nicotiana glauca | reverse complement strand
ATATATATATATATATATATATATATATATATATATATATATATATATATATATATATATATATATATATATATATGAGTTATGCATGCGGATACAACATTGTTTTAAAAAATAGTGATTTAGCATTATTTCTAATGAAGCATGTAGTTAACATCGTTAAGATCTAACGTGGATTCCTAAATGAACATGGATGTGATGAGATGCATACATAAATAGACCTAAGAAAACATGATATCTAATGTAAACATGTCCGATGAAGGATCTCTATTGCGCACAAAGGTGAAGTAAATCCTAAGGCATGTTTTCTACCAAAAATTATACTAAGCCTGCATTGTCCCCACCCTTTTCACTATCCAGCCCTGAAGTGTTTTACAAATAATTATTACAGACCAATATTGCCTATATTGCACAACTGAATAAAAGAGAAATCAAGAAGCTATACTATAAAAGGCCTAACAGTAGGCCCAATGTACCAGATCCACTTGCCCTATGACATGGCCTTCCAACCCAAGTGTGTCATAGTCTCTAAGGACCTCAGAAGATCCTGGACAATGCTCACACCCAGGCACCCTAGCCAAGGATGAGTAAGTACAGTGTAGAAGGCCAGCTTTGTGTGTCAGAGTTCAATGGGTACTCAGAGGTCCCCAAGGCAGTGCTCACTCGAAGAGTGCAGAACCTAGAGTCAAAGATTAGTGGAGAAGTGCTTAGAGTTTAAAGAGAATTTAAGTTTGAAAAGAGTAATTGAGACAAGAGCTTTGAAAAGATGATTTTAGAAAATGATAAAGGATTTTGGTAAAACAGTTTATCACAGAGAGAGGCAATACAACTGCAGCCAGCAGGTAAAGAACTCATGAAAGAGCAAACACAAACAGGGGTAAGGGATTGGGGACAGATAACTTTGATATCAGCGTTTAGATTGAGTTATAGTTATCACATAGTTACCACATAGTTGTCACATAATAGCACAAATTAATAGGATCAGGATTACATAATACTTAAGTAGCAAGAGAGGCAGGTTTTAAGCACATAATGAGAGCAAGTAACATCAATCAGTTCAGGATGAGAAACAGCAATCCATGAACACATAAGCATACTAGAGTCTCAGAATGAACTGGAGGCATATCAGACTCAAAGAAAGGGAGGGATAAGGGTGTATTAATGACATAATTACAAGGAACCATATGGAAAACAAGATACACATTCAAACTTAACAAAAGAGGAATACATGATAGGGGTTAAGCTAGTTACATGGTAAGCAGTGGAACCAAAAGATGAAACACATAAGGAACAATAAGCAAGCAAAAAAACTGGAGCATATTGTGTGTAGATGCTATAAAGCTAAATCAGAAAAAAAAAACATACCAGTTAGGTAATAGAGAACAGCAAATTATTGGAGATAGCACATCAGTAGCAGTATGCAGGACAAAGAATGCAGCAATAGAAAAGTAATATGCAGGATGAGAGCAGCAGTAGTATGCAAAAGCACAAGAGCAGTAGAGATTACTTAGTCTTGGGTGTGTTTGTGTGATCAGTGATCTCAATGTCAATCTCTGTGTGTGTATGTCAGTGTCTTTGTTTGTGTGAATCTCAATGAGTTTGTACTGAGGGAAGACAGGTCTTTATATAGTTTTGAAAACAAGCAGTACATAGGCAAAGAGTGCACAAATATGGAAATAACAATCAATTAGTGTCAATTAAGACAACTAGACTCCTTTAATTAAGGAGTCTAGTTCAAACGGTTAGTCAAGGCAGAATAAGGAAAAGAAATCAGTTCAGTAAGGCTGATTAGGGCAAAGAAACCACATAGTACATAAACAAGGCCAAATACATAGTGGGTAATTAAGGAAAGTTGAAATAACAGTGTATTTATAAAGTATAAATAGGGCATCAGTTTGAAAATCAAACAAGAGGATCCCGGATCCAATTGTAATCACAGGGAATCCAAAGTAATTAAGGAAAACATCACATAAATATAGAAATAATTCAAAAATTGGTACAGAATTACAGAAGGAATACACAAGATCATGTATTTAAGGAAAACATCACAAGCATGGGATTTTTACACAAAAGGATCTGCACAAATCATCAAGTAAATAGCCAGTAGAGTAAAGGTCGGAATTATCAAACATTTAAATAGCAGTCACATGATTAATGGAAAGAGATATTCATAGAAATCAACAGGAAAAGGTCATATTAGTGAATTAAACAGGAGTCACAGAGAACACAAGAGTGCAAACAATTGAGTAACAAACGGATACACATAATAAAGATTAACCTAAACAATTGGGGTTTCAGCATAACAATAAACACTTAAACACAGTAGAGACGTTTCGAAAATCAAAGGAAAACTGTTTTGAGAATAGGGTTGAGAAACCCTAGTTCTTGATATTGTTAAAAATAGAATTTTTCAGAGAAAAACATAGAGAAACTTCATAGCACCATAAATATAGAACGGATCTTGAAAGAAAACCCAAAATACAGAGGACTAGGGTTTCATGGAACCCAAAAAAGAGGGGAAACCTCATTAACGACATAGATTTAGCCGAGAGATTGCAAACTTACCCAAACGGCTGGGGGTTGGCCGAAAAATGGCAAGAGATCCATAAGAGGTGAGTGAACCGCTCCAGGTTCATTTGAAGAGCCTAGGATATCACTGAGTGATTGAGAAGCGGGTAGATGACCAAGAGATAGTGAGGAGCCATAGGTTCCGGTGAGAAAACCGGTCAGACAAGGTGAACAAACCCCGTCAGAGGGGAGAAGCCAAGGGGGCTTCTAGAGATTAACAGAGAGATAGAGAGAGAATGAGAAATAGAGAGAGATGAGGAGTCTCAAATATGAGACAGTGGAAAGGGGGTAGGTGAGGTTTTAATTATGGAAAGGGGGATCTGGGTCGTTGATCTTATTTGATCAACGACTCAGATTAGTTCGGAACTGGGCTGGGTTAATTTAGGGATTGGGCTGGGGCGGATTTGGTTGGGTCTTGGGTTAATTGGGTTTAATTAAATCTGATGGGTTGGGGTTAAAATTGGCTAGGTTTTAAATAGGAAATAGGCCAAATGTTAAATATCCATTTTAAATAAAATAATTAATTAGTTAAAATAGCTAATAAATGAAATTAAGACGAAATAACTAAAATTGAGATGATTAACTAGTATAAAAATATAAAATGGTCTATTATGTATTTTAAAACGATATAAATGTATATTTATGTTGTTATTGCAAAAAATTATTAAAATTAGCAAAATAATAACAATATTGGCTAATTTGGAAAATAATCGAATTCTAATGGGATATATCGAGTAATAAAATTTTTGAAATTATTTTGACATCATTTATGCATAATTATGAATAATTATGGAACATAAATTATTAAATAAACAGGAAATAATTTGATAAAAATACAGAAAATTATGAAAAAAAATATTATTTATTATAAAAAGGGATTTTGAAGGCATATATGCGAGTTTGAAAATAGTTTGGAAAAAATTGGGTATTAACAGCTGCCCCTAGTCGGGTAAAGATATGATGGCCAATTTTGACCGAATGAAACGGTTCGAAGAAATTGACCGTGCTCTGGTGCCTGAGCTGCCTACATATACCTGGTCTTACAGGATTCAGGCTATATGTAGTTCAGGATCCATCGGCGGAGTATGCCGAAAGAGATCTTTCAAGAACGGATGCGATATTTAGGTTGGGATGGGCGGTTAAGAGTCTAGTAGGGCTACGGGAACCGAAACGGGATCGCTTCTGCTGAGATTGCCGTTGCTCGCTGGTTTACCTGCAAATAAACAATGCAAGCGTATGCGGTGCATAAATTTAAACATGATGCAATTTCTCGTCGGACCATGAATGTTGTCCTCGGACGGTTAGGATGACATCCTCGGACCATGATGTCCTGGGTCATGAAGCATATAATAAAGGATTCGCTGGCTATGAAATGATGCTTTTGGGCTAAGAGAATGATGCCTCCAAGCGATGATGCCTTTGAATAATGATATGCAAGAGATAAAAGGAGTCCTCAGGCCATGACATGGCGTTCTCGGGCTATGCGAATGGTGCCTCCGAACAATGATGCCCTTGGACAATTTGGCGATCTTTTAGCCCATGAAATGCAATAAGTGGCGATCTTTCAGCCGATGCAAGAATGTAAATAAAATGACGATCTTTCAGCTGGTGCAGGATTTAAATGAAGTGGCAATATTTCAGCCATGCAAAATGTAAGTAAAAATGGCGATCTTTCAGCCGATGCAGGGCATAAATAAAGGTGGCGATCTTTTAGCCGATGTAAGACGTAAATAAAGGTGGTGATATTTTAGCTGATGCAAGACATAAATAAAGTAGCGATATTTCAGCCGATGCAAGACATAAATAAAGTGGCGATATTTCAGCCGATGCAAGACATAAATAAAGGTAGCCATGCAAGATGTAGATGAAGGTGGCAATCTTTCAGGCGATGGAAATGGAGATAGATCTTAGTCTCGGAAGGCAGAATGAGAGCCTTATGCAATTCAAGAATGCAAATAGAGACAGTGCTTAGTCTCGGAAGGCAGAATGATAGTCTTATGCAATGCAAGAAATGCAGGTGGAGGTAGAGCTTAACCTCGGAAGGCAGAATGGTAGCCTTATTCAATGCAAGAAATGCAGATAAAGGTAGAGCTTATCCTCGGAAGGCAGAATGGTAGCCTTATGCAATGCAAGAAATACAGATGGAGGTAGAGCTTAACCACGAAAGGCAGAATGGTAGCCTATGCAGTGCAAGAAATGCAGGTGGAGGTAGAGCTTAACCTCGGAAGGTAAAATGGTAGCCTTATGCAAAGCAAGAAATGCAGATGGAGGCACAGCTTAACCTCGGAAGGCAAAATGGTAGCCTTATGCAAGAGATGAAAGACGAATAGTAATAACAATTCTTAGCTAATAGCAGATAGCTGATTGTGATATTGCGGCTGATGGGGTATTATGTGCGGATAGCAAATTTGAATAGGTGTGACGGTTCATTATGATTGAATAATATATTCGGTGATTTTGTGACTTGGGTGCCTGTATCCAAAGAAAAATCATGAGTTTCATAAAAGGGAAAGGTTAGTTCATGTCACCGCTGACTTTGCTTGACCTGCTCGGCTCTGATCTGATGACACGATATGTGTCATAGGGGTAGCGTTGCTGAGCAAAGCGATTTTGATAGTAAATATGCATGAGTTTATTAAAAAATATGAAGTATATAAGAAATAGTTTTTTAGATAAACCAACGACTATGTCACGGTTCAATACATTGCAACCTCTCTTGCTCCGGAATTTTGAGGGTCGTCCTCAAAATTCTGCCCCAGTTTAATGAGTTGATACTTCTGACGGCTGCTTGCGATGATCGGCTGAAGTTACTTCGGGATTTTGAGGGTCCTCCTCAAAATTCTGCCCCCAGATTCCAATCGCGGGTGGAAATTAACCAGATCGGGCATCGGCCAAGGCCCTAAAGGATGAGGATACCCCCCGAGAGATGCATCTAGGGTCTATGATACTTGTCCAAGCGGCTCGACGTGAGTCCTCAGACGACATAAGAAAAACAGGCTGTCACATCTCATTCTTTTGTTGTACTATGTATTCCGTACTAAGTTTGGATGACCTTTTTCTATAAAAGAAGGGTCACCAACACCTTGTATGATATCTCCAATTGTCTTACAAGAGAGCAATGATATTCTCCCTTCCCGTTTCTCTAAATCTCTCCCTGGTTTCTGGTCATTTCGATTGTTAACTATTCTCTTAGTTTGTCGAATAAGCATATTCCGAGATCGCCTTAGCATTTTATTGTTTCTTAGTTTGTTCTTCATTATTTGGCTCAATACTGATAGTATATAGCCTTACTCAACTATATTTTTACTTGTTATCCCCTTCCCAACTACCCTCGACAAGCCCGAGATAGGCATGAGGCTCGGTTCCGAGGTGTCTACTGGCTGGTTTTGCGCCCGGAAAACACCCTTTACTAGTTCGATTATTTCTTTGGTTAAATCAATGTCTATCACTTTACTTCACGTTTTAGCACTAGCCACCCTTACAAACTAGCTCAGGAATAGATCACGTATTTTTATAATCCCATTTACAAATTTAATTATTGTTACCATTTTTACGGTAAACAAATAAGTTTCAGCTTTTCTCGGCCACTTGCATCGTCGTTCCCGTCGTCGACTTTCTATAAATAAGAGGCTACTTGTATGAACAAAAACTACACTTATTCCTTCTTCATCTACTTATAGTCCTCTCTCTTTTTTACCTCTTCCTCTAACCACATACTTTTATGGTTCGAAATTGTGACCACAAGGTCACATGGCAGCAACTTTATCAATTACGCTAAGGCTTCCTTTTTCAAAGCTTCGGCTTAAGACAACGAGTGAAGGGCACCAAATCCTTCCCGAATGAGAAGATATGCAAACTTTACTCTGTTGCTCATCTCTCTTAACCTCAACCTGGTGTGGTGCTTCATTCCTTTTTCTTTCCATAGAATGAGGTGGCACTATCATCTACTAACTTTTGCATCCCACACCGGAACAAAGTTCTGACGATGAACACTCTTGGATTGTGGCTCATGCATCTTGCAAACCCTTTTGGTTTTTTCCTTTTGCTTGCTCTTTCTTAATGTATTGTGGCCAGAAACTTCAACGCAATGCTCAATCTCGGTTGCTGGAGATATAATTACATTTATCGAGGGCCTTCTTCCCTATAAAAACTTTTCCAAGGATCAGAAATGGTGCCCCCGAGAAGAGGACTTCCGAAGATGATGCTTTTGAGGTTGTGGTCTTAAAAGTGGATTAGGTTCTTTGGCTTTTGTTTTTTGCTTCTTTGTTCTTGTGTAAGTACCCTTCGTAGGTGCCTTAGTTATGATTTGTAATCATTTTTTGGAAGTATAAAAGGTTTCTTTTGTATCCCCTTTGGCCCATACTGAATTTTTTTCTACCTTTATTTGTAAAAGACTAGATTATATGATTTCAATGACTAGCCCAAATACCAATCTTAGGACATAATAAACATTTAGATTTTTAATCGAACCAATATAATACCCCTCGAGGTTCTCGTTAATCCTTGAGATGAGCTTAAATATGAACTCGGAGCTTCGTGATTCCCGAGCCCGAGTTAGGTAAGAGCAAGATCCCGAAATAAAGTTAATCCTTAGACCTTTTTCAGTCCCTGAATGAGAAATTTCTCAAACTCGGGAAGTCCTTGGGCTTTGCATTCGAGCGAGCATTTGCTCGAACTTGTAATAACGGTAGCCCTTAGGCCTTTTCACAGTTCTCGAGTGAGAAACTCTTTAAACTCTGATAGCCCTTGGGCTTAGTAATCGAGTGGATATTTTGCTAGAACTCGACTTATAGGCTGCACTTTATGATTTTTGATGAATTAATCATTGATGCTTTGATCCAAATTCCAATATCACGACATCAGTAGTTGAAGCGACTGAAATGTTGCTTTTTGTGCGACTCCTTTTGGCTTCCCTAGCACGCTTAAATGACCTCTATAAATAGACAAATTTCACAACCTCACAAACTTTATTCTCATATTGTTCTCAAAGTCTCATTAGCCTTTTTGAATTTCCTTGAACTCTCCCTTCTCTTCACTATCAACACTCTTCATTTTATTGGATCTTCCGTATTACGATGGCTACCTCTAAACCGGTTTCCTAAAAAGAAAAATCTTCTCCATCTTCTCTATCAACCAAGAGTAAGCTTATAGTGCCTCATCGTATTGAGGAGTGTGTCCCCCGCCATGTGAAATAACATCCGATTTCAAAATCGAGAAACCTATTTTGACACCAGGTCGATGCGAGTCCATGTCTCCATATGTTTGTCTGGTGACCAAGGCCGAGCTCAGGCAAGTAACAGAGGATTGCAAATGGGATAATAAAGAAATAGTGATTCCTTCCTCCAAGGAGGACATCACTACATATAAAGAGGGGTACTTAAGCGTATATACCTATACATTCATATCGCCTGCAATCCCAGCTCAGGGTCCCATAGATCCAATTATTCTTGACTTTTTCCAACGATATCGAGTGACGCTCGGCCAGATCTAACCCTCCTTATGGCGAATCATTTACTTAATCATGTTCTTTTCGAGCCAAGTCGAGGAGATTTCTTTTACCCTCGATCATTTGATCAGACTATACAGTCCCCAACTTTATCACGGGGGTTTGATAAAATGGCAATGTCGATCCCTAAAATCTCTCTTCTCAAGCATTTATTACAACAAAGACCGTGGGTGGATGAGCCGGGTTGTCCGATTCAGGAACACTAATCTAATTCCTGCTAATAGGATGTCATTCCCCGAGGACTGAAACATGAAAGGTGAGTACGCAACAGGTTTATACCCTACTTTGTTTTCTTTTCCCCGGCTTTATATTTTTCATTTGCCTAACCCATTTAAGATGGTGCAGCCACTGCTTGGTTTCCTGGTGGGGTTCTAGACCTCGAGGGTTGGGTCCAAAAGCTAGACTACGCCTCCTCTTATTCGGAGCACTGCTGGTGAGATCTGGCAAAGGGTCGATGGGTAGCCAAAAACCATACTGACTTCTCGTGTTTATTTCTTGTGCTTCTGTCACGGGAAACTTACCTCGGTTTTATATAGGTCTTGGAGACATTGTTGATTTGTGGCCAGCCCCAGCCGATGAAGCAGAGTCTCCAAAGTCTTCTAAAGAAAGAAAAAGAAGCTGAAGCCAAAGAAAAATATGGCTCGAAGACCTAAGACTGATACGGTAGCCGTATCTCCAGAAACGGCCTAATGCCTTTGGGATCAGGAGGGAGAAGAAGATGACGACTTCCTGCTGGTGACTCATGAAAGAAAAAATGTCGGTGCTTTGAAACCCAATGAGTTAGTGACGGTTGATGTGGCTCATCCCAGAGCCAAAGAAATCTCTTAAGGGAGTTCAAACAAAGTCCCCGATCCATCATGCAGAAAAAGGCACCTCGCCTAGGATGCCATTTAGAGGGTGAGGCCGAACGTCCTGAGCCCGTGCCTCTTCAAATAATAGAGAACTCCCCAAGTGGATCACTTGGGGTAATCAACGTGGATGATTCACCTCTTGGCCCCGAGTTCTCTGCGAGATAAATTCGAGATGCTTAGAATATGAGGTCTTTTGAAGTGGAGGCAAGCCATGAGAGGCATGACATCTTTGAGAATGTCTCGCTGGGCTTGAAGATGGACCCGATCCAAATGCTTCTTTCATTTTTTATGAATCTCATAGACTCTTTAAACAAGTGAGTTTTCCTCTTCTTTATGTTTGCGCCTTAGTTTTAGCTATTCTAACCTATCTTCCCTCCTTTTATATGAAGGCTTTGGTGCTTCATAAAAGGGTATACTCCAAGTCCCGAGCCGATCTTGCTCGATATGAGGCTGAGCTTAAGAAGATTTCGAAGGATAGAGACGTCGTCAAAGCCCTCTATGCTAAGAAAGAGACGGAGATCTACAATCTATGAGTTGAGATGATGCAGGCTTGCCAAGGACGGGCTGAGTATGTTGAGAAGGTAATATAGCTCCTGAGGGTCTGTTATGCATTTGTTTTTTTTGGCGACTAACACTTTTGATTTCGCAGTTTCATCAGAATGCTGACTTGGAGGTGCAACTTTGGGAGGAGCTTAAGATTAAAGAAGGCGAGACCTTAGGATGGAGGAAAGGTATGGACAATCTCGCCTCTTAGAAGGAAACTCTAAGAGAGCAATTAGCTTCGCTCGAATACCAGCTTCAAGGTGTGAAGGAGGAGTGCTTAGCTCGGGGACTCAAAATGAAGGAGCTTAAAGCCATATCTACTGCTGAGCTGGCCAAGGTCAAATCTGATACTGAGACAGCTATGACTTCGTATTGAGCCAATGCCGAAGCAGCTAATGTTCGGGTAATGGCGATCTCTTATACGACGAAGACTAAGTTATCAAGTACCCTTGACCATACTGGCGACAATCCCGGAGGATGATTCTCGAGGAGGTACATGCTCGTGGCTTCGATCTTTCAGTTGATATTGAAGTAGTGAAGGTTTTGGAATAAGAGGTTGCCGCTCTGCTTTTTGATGAAGATGATTCAGCTAGTGGCTCTAAGAGTAAAGGAGACGGGGATGAAGTCCCCGAGGATGAGGCTCTCGAAGATGCGACTCCTGAAGATGCAGCTGCCAAGGATGTGACCTCGAAGTAGTTTTAAGTTACTTTATTTTGTTTCTTTATAAGCCTCCCTTGTGTAACTATTCTCTGTAATCATCTTTTGGAAATCCGAGAGGAACTTTTTATCTCGCCTTTGGTTTGTGCTGGATTTAACATTGCCTTTATTTGTGGACGACTTCATTTGAATGATTAGTCTGAGGATTGGTTTGGGGTTTGGGGTATTATAAACCCTTAGATCTTTATCGATAGACATAATAATCTTCGAGCTAAGTTTAAATCGATCCGATATAAGTCCGGATCAAAATAAGATCGGACTCTCGAACTATAAGTTTTTGGCCCTTAAGCCTTTCAAAGTTCTGCCCTTGGGCTCTTATATATCGTCCTTTATACTCTTTTAAAATTGGCCCCTAGGATCTTTAAGTTGGGTCGTTTCGGCCTTTAAAATGGCTATGTAATTTGTCCCTCATTTTGCTAAAAGACTTGGTGAAAATTTACTTATGCCATAGCATGTGTTTTTTTGTACCTGTTAGGGTTTTTTCGAAGGTTTGACATATCAGAACCTTAGTGCATACCTCTTGAGGTATTTCTAAAGATCGATGTTATCGAAGCCCTTGGATTAATTAAGAGTTGGATTTATCGAGGCCCTCATATTTTTTGGTGGCCGAATTTATCGAAGCCTTTCATATTTTTCTTTTGCCGAGGGTAGCCTGATTTAACCATTTTTTCAATAGTTGAAGGCTTTTAATTTATAGTGGAAGTCGGACAACTCCGAGCCGCATTATTTTAGTTGTAGCCTTTATATGACTGTAGTCTTTAGTGTGGCCGTAGCCTTTGGGTATGTCACTTAGACTTGTTTCCCAATAACTTTTCTAAACTTGTTCGAAAATTTAGTCCCAAGTATATAGTACTTGGCCTTTGTTTTGAGGGGGTGCCTCTTTTAGGTCTCATGAGTCCGAGTTTTCGATGACTCGGATGTATTGGGTGTCAGTGACAGTTCCTGAGTATTTCGAGGTGTTTTGGCCCTTGAGCCGATTCCCGTAGGATTGTAAGTGTAGAGCTTCTATGATAGTAAACTTCTTGGAGATAGAAAGTGTTTTTGATATAACCAGAATGCTTATTCAAATAGTCGATATATGTGTACATGTTTTGCCGTTGTGGCTCGACTATTCTATATGGACATGGTTCATTTAACCGTTTGGCCCATTACAAAGTTCTCCTATCAAGGTCCTCCTAGGAATGATGTAGTTTTCAAAAATATAGCCTCCGAGGGCGATGCCCCCCAGTATTCGAGGTTAATTGAAAAGAAGCCTTGGATTCTATTGACTTTTCCTTAGGTAGCACATAATTGTTGCCTCGTTAAAAACCTTGCCAGTAAAATCCATTTGGGATGAAATTTGGCCTAAGGGAAAAAGAGAGCAATGCATTATTTAAAACCTAGGGCCTTTGTGTGGAAAATGATGCCTCCGAGATTGTATGTCGTCGATCCAAAATCTACAATGAGTTAGCTTCAAACTCGAATGGATGAAAGGATAAAATTGTACCTTAGTAGTGGTATCGAGGTTGACTTTTCGTAGAACTAAGTCCCCGCCTCTGAAATGTCGGAGGTTGGTCCTCTTATCATAATGCCTTTTGATCCTTTGCTTTTGCGCGATCATTCAAACAGGTGTTGCTTCTCGTTTTTCATCTGCCATCGGGATACAAAGCAAAGGCGGGCTCGGTGGATATCGCTATAATTCATCTAAGGCTCACTGATATCCCGGGGTCTATATGAAGCCCTTTTCCCTTTTGAGCGAAGGGAAGAACTGGTGACTTCGATCTGGCGACCCTGACAAGAATTAACCCCAGGTAGCCATTTATCTTGTTAAACTTTGCACGGCCTCCACACTATTCTCGATCATGATACCCCCGATAGCCTTGATTTTGTACCTTGATTTTATGTCGCGACGTCGAGGGACTCACATGTGTCAACCTCGAAGGCAGATTCCTCTGGGCTAAGCTTCATGCTATATTTCCTCAAGATTGCAAATATTTCCTGTAAATGAATTAAATTGTCCTCTACGCATAGGGACTTAATCAACTTATCGTCACTTCAAACTTTTATTGTTTTGCCTATTTGTTTTTTGAACATTTTGTTAATTAGGCGTAGCTTCCTGCATTTTTCAGCCTGAAGGGCTACATTGTAACTATAGGTTACAACGCCCAAAAAAATGAACGAAGCCTTTTCCTGGTCCTTCGGGTTCATCTGAATCTGATGGTGCTCGGGGTAGGCATCGAGAAAAGTTAGGGTATCGGGGCCAATTGTGGTATTGATCATACTATCGACACCTGACACTGGGAAAGGATGTTCTGTTTGCACCCTTATAATCTATGCACATTCTATGTTCGTTTTCCCATTTTATAACCATGTTGGCTAACCTCTCAGGGTGTTTTACTTCCCGAATTGTACCTATCTTAAGAAGTTCTGTTACTTGTTGCGGTTGCTATTTAGCCGCATGCTTACCTTTGTTACTCGAGGTCAAGGCTCAGGTACCGGCACCACTTCCTCGATAGCAAACATCTCTTTTGCAACATGTTTCTCTCCATACACTGTTTTCACCCCTTGCTCCGCCGGGAACTTTATTATTTATTGAAGAGTTGAAGGCACCGCCCTCATGTTGTGTATCCAAGGTCTCCCGAGTAGTCGTTGTACCTCATATCGCCTTCGATCATATGGAATTTTGTGTCTTGAATGGTCCTTGTTACGTTTAATAGCAAGATGATTTCTCCCTTTATTTTTTCACTTGCCATGTTGAAGCCATTCAGGACTCGTGACGCAGGTTCGATCTGACCTTGCCGGCCGAGTTGTTCCACGACACTCGATCTGATTATGTTTGCTGAACTACCTGGATCCACTAAAACACGTTTAATTTGAACTTTATTTAAAAGGATAGAGATTACCAGGGCATCGTTATGGGGCTTCCGCTTCCACGTCATAAAACGATAAGACGTTATCGGGCATATAGCTCCGAGCCCGTTTTTCTTTTGTAATTGGCACCTTGCCGCATTGGAACTCAGGTTGTTCAGGAACATCGACTCCACCAGTGATCATGTGGATTACGTGTTGTTGTTCTTCTTGCTCACTTTTCCTTGCATCTCTTTCTCGGAGGTGGTTTTTAGCCGATTACTTAGGAATTCTCGAAGGTGGCCCTCATTGAAAAAATGGGCCACATCTTCCCTCAGCTATCTGTAATCTTCTATTCGATGACCATGTGTGCCATGATATTTGAATGTCAAATTTGGGTTCCTTTGACAAGGATAGGTCGGAATTGGCTTGGGCCATTTGGTGTCGTTGATTTTCCCGATGGACAAGACAATCCCCGATGCGTCTACGTTAAAATTGTATTCTGATAATCGGGGAGTATCACGCCCAACCTCGGGAGGCACGACCGGCGCTCAATCGAGTGAACCCAACTGAGCAAGCCTTACCTGAACACTTCCTACCCAACTCGATGTGATTACGGGATCCGATTATGTTTAGTGTAATTAAACAATAAAAGGGGTTATACATTCAATCATGGATGTCTTATTTTATAACACAACATTAAACCGTAGTTAGGCTTCAAAGATTCCATACAGTTATAGTTTAGAATAAAGCAAGGGTACGAGGTTACAACATGGTTTGGTGACATATCCAATACCCGTACATAAACCACACAAACATCTACGGAGCCATTAGGGATATAAAAGACAATGGTAACAACGACGAAAACAAGGCCCCGGCTATACTTCAAAGTAGATATATATCACAAAAGGTGTACAACGTGACCCCTTGAAGGAGGAAGGGGCTCACCAAGATTTTTGAGAAGAGGATGTTCCGCTACACACGATCGGCACTATCCACTACGGAGCCACCTACAATTCATTTAAAAATGTAGCGCCCCCGGCAAAAGGGCCGTTAGTACCATGGAATAGTACTAGTATGTATAACTAAACACCATCCTGCTAGAAAGAATAACAATACAAGAGTAAAGAGGAAATAGTAAAGGCAACAAAGTTTCAAATAAGCACCATGCCAATAAATATAAGGCGGTTCACATGATTTTCACATAGTACTTAAGATTTTTGATTGGAGTATCCCACTCTGTTGCATTATTATCCATATTACCACTGCTTTCGTGAGCGGAGTCCGATCACGGCCTAATCGGCTAAGCCATCTCCCCGAGATGTTACCATTTTTCATTATTCATCCCACACCAATCTTTGGTCACACATGTATTAGTTTACCGGCACTTGGGGCCATAGTTTCCACATTTCATAAGTTACATTTCACATTGTTCTCATTTTCAACATTTACTTTGCCACTTAAAGTTATAGGCATATACAAAAGCAATTTAAGTCATAAGCATACAGGGAAATTCATCAAGTTTGGCATATTAGTACCAAAGTAACCTTGGCATGACAATTAGGCATTTAGCACATAAATCACGTTCTCCACACATCTTCCGTTCACAAGGATAACATACCAAATACATAAAGAAGTACTTACCACATACATTTTAACAACATCAATTACGTTTCGAACTTAAAACACTTACACGGGCCCCATGGAAGCTCAATTTCTAAGAGGATGGGGTTTTAGCCATCCACACCTCAATAAAGCCTTCCCCTAATTCTTATAAAATTTCCGGGACCCTTAGCACTTCAATCTATTGTATAAGAATTACAATTAAACCAAAAATTAGTGACGAGGTTAGGATTCTAGCTCGTTTGAGCTTATCATCAAACATCAAAGGTGCATTGTGATCTTAGGCCCCTTTGAAAGGATTTTCTTTAATATTATACCCCAATTGCTGTCTCTTTAGTTCCCACCCTCCCCATACCCCATTATCCCTTGTGCATGCAAGATTACTAGCCTTATACCAATGTACCCACTTGCTAATTACTTATTTTAACAGAAATTTTGAAATTATTGATGAGGGTATAGTTCTTACCAATTAGGATGAAGACCTAGTAGATTCAATTAACAATCTTCAAGGATTTGGGCAAGGATTTAGAGAAAGCTTGATGGAAATCACTCCTTCTCCCTCTCTCTCTCTCTCTCTCTCTCTCTCTCTCTGTATATGTGTTTGTGTGTGTGTGTTATGCAAAATAACAAAAAATGGTCTATTGGGGTGTTTTTAATGTGGTGGGGTCTAATTTTAAAAATTACAAAATAGGAGCCCCGATTTAGATCTGTGGTCACATTTGCGATCGCAAAGTCGACATGCGGTCCATAGAATGGACCCCAAAATGCTGCCCAAAAACTTAACACACTGACTAGGTCTGCGGTAGAAATACGGTCCACATACACGTTCTACGGTCACATAATGCACCGACTGCGATCATATAATTATACGATGACTATGCAGTCCGTATTTTGGTTATGCGATTGCATAATTGACCGCATAGTTGACCTCAAACTTGGCCAACACACTGACTCACTCTGCGGTCTGCATACATGATATGGGACCGCATTCTCTACCACAGAATTGCACTTTTCTAGAAAACATAATTATTGACTTTTTAATGCATAGCTTAGTCGAAAAGGGTCCGAACCGTGGCGAGCTTGCCCTCCGCAAAGAATTTTACACATCTCTAATACATATTCCTAATTTGGCACAACGAGCTTTCGGGTTTACAGTAAAAATCCTTCACGGGCCTCACATTCTCCCCCACATAGGATCATTCATCCTCAAATGAAGGTCAAGGTTTACTCACTAGTAATTTCTCATGAACTCCCAGTTTCTCACAATCATGGGATACTTCAATAGCCCTGAATTTGGCTAACTCCCTAAATTTCTGAAAATTTCGCCAGAGTTTCATTTGTATCTAGGCCTATCCACATGTCAGAGAGCCCCAGAAAACATGTCATAACAGCATATACATAATCCATAGACACAACATAACCTTTACAATATTAACCATGGGCACATAGGTAATCATATAATCAAGATGAAACACAACAGTTTTCACATATATCGAAACAATGATACAGATTTCATATGGACCAAATGGTGGAAAGCTATTACATGGCTATACAAACAAATGTGGCTACTTCCTTTTCATTTCTTCCTTGGCTTCCCAAGTGGCTTCCTCAACCTGTTGGTTTCGCCATAACACCTTTACGGAGGAAATTTCCTTATTCCTCAATTTCCGGACATGCCTGTCAAGAATGTCAACTGGAACTTCTTCATAGGACAGCTCTTCATTGACCTCAATAGTTTCAACCGGCATGATAGTGCATGGATCTCCCACTACATTCTTCAACATAGACATATGAAAAAATGGGTTAGCAATGACATCTCGGGTAGCGACTCAAGCTCTTATACCACCTGACCAATCCGCTGGATGATCATGTACGGTTCGACATATCTTGGGCTTAATTTCCCTTTCTTCTCGAATCGTATGATACCCTTCATGGGGAAAACCTTCAAGAATACCCAATTTTCTTCTTTGAATTCCAAATCCTAGCAATGAACATCCGAATAGTGCCTCAAATGGTGCCATTTGGATACTAGCATGGAAGCTGTTGTTATCAACAAACTCTATGAGTGGCAAATGATCATCTCAGCTAACTTTGAAATCAAGAGTACAAGCACGCATTATGTCCTCAGGCGTCTGAATAGTCCGCTCTGCTTGGCTGTCAGTCTGGGGGTGAAAAGTTGCGCTAATATTTACTTGCGTGCCCAAACCCTACTGAAATTTCTTCAAAAAGTTGGCCATGAACTGAGCCCCTCGATTTGAAATGATTGAGAGTGGAGTACCATGCAACCTGACTATTTTCTTGATGTACAACTGAGCATATTGTTCTGCTGTGTCGGTAGATTTGATTGGCACGAAGTGCCCTGATTTTGTGAGTCGATCAACAATCACCCAAATTGAGTCAAACTTGCGTGGAGTGCATGGCAACCCTACCACAAAATCCATATTGATCATCTCCCATTTCAACATTGGAATTTCTATGCTTTGAGCCAGTCCTCCAGGCCTTTGATGTTCAGCCTTCACTTGCTGACAGTTCGTACATCTAGCCACAAAGTCTGCCACATCCCTTTTCATGTTATTCCACCAATTGAATTCCTTGATATCATGATACATTTTTGTAGAACCGAGGTGCACGAAATACCTAGAAGTGTGAGCTTCTGCCATGATTCTTTCCCGAAGACCATTAACATCCGGAACACATAGGCGGACTTGGCACCGTAGGGTACCATCATCTCGAAAAGGGAAGAAGTTGTGATCTTGTGTTTATGAATCCCCTCTTTCAAATGCACTAACAATGGGTCGTTGAATTGATTTTACATCACCTCTGCCACAAGCGACGATTCAACCCTATTCTGCACAACTAACCCTCCATCATTAGAGTCCGCAAAATGAACTCCCAAACTGGACAATTGATGAACCTCTTGGGCCAACGGCCTCTGATCCACCCTCAAACGAGCCAAATTCCCATAGATTTCTGGTTAAGAACATCATCCACAACGTTAGCCTTTCCCGGGTGATAGAGAATATCAATTTCATAGTCTTTGTGTAACTCTAGCCACCTTCTCTGCCTCAGATTCAGCTCCTTTTGCTTGAAAATATATTGAAGGCTCTTGTGGTCCGTGAATACATCCATATGGACCCCATATAGATAATGATGCCAAATCTTTAGCGCGAGCACCACTGCCGCAAGCTCTAAGTCACGAGTTGTATAATTCTTTTCATGATTCTTGAGTTGCCTACAAGCGTAGGCTATAACCTTGCCATGTTGCATTAACACACACCCAAGCCCCATTCTTGAAGCATCGGAATACAATACAAATCCCTCTGTACCCTATGGCAAGGTTAATACCGGTGTTGTAGTCAGTCTTGATTTCAATTCCTATAAAATCCTTTCACAAGCATCGGACCACTGAAACTTAGCTGCTTTTTGGGTCAATTTAGTCAAGGGAGAGGCAAGAGTAGAAAATCCCTCCACAAACCTTGTGTAGTACCCAGCCAAACCCAAGAAACTGCGAATCTCTGTCGGAGTGGTAGGCCTAGGCCAATTCTTCACTGCCGCAATTTTTTGAGGATCAACCATAATTCCTTCCTGGAGACGACATGACCTAAGAACGTGACAGATTCAAGCCAAAATTCACATTTTGAAAACTTTGCATACAGTCGATGTTGCTGAAGGGTCTGCAGAACTGCCCTGAGATAGTTAGCATGATCTTCTTGATTTTGAGAATATAAGAGAATATCGTCAATGAATACTATCACAAAGGAGTTTAGAAAAGGCTTGAAGACTCGATTCATAATATCCATGAAAGCTATCAGGGTATTTCTTAGCCCAAAAGACATCACTAGAAGTTCAAAGTGCCCATACCGAGTCCTGAAAGTTGTCTTTGAAATATCCTGCTCCCTTATCTTCAATTGGTGATACCCGGACCGCAAGTCAATCTTTGAAAAACACATAGCACCTTGCAATTGATCAAACAAGTCATCTATTCTATGAAGGGGATATTTATTTTTGATTGTGACTATATTGAGTTGCCGGTAGTCAATACACATTCGCAATGACCCATCTTTCTTTTTCACAAACAAAACCAATGTGCCCCATGGTGACACACTCGGCCGGATAAAACCCTTTTCTAACAAATCCTTCAATTGTACTTTTAGCTCTTTCAATTCAGCCGGTGCCATTCTGTAAGGTGGAATTGATATAGGTTGCATGCCTGGCATCATACAATCCCAAAGTCAATCTCCCTATCTGGTGGAACCCCAGGGAACTCATCTGGAAAGACATCGGGAAATTCATTCACAACAGGTACGGACTCAAGAATAGATGCGCCCTTTCTTGATCATCTTTGTAGCCTTAAGTAATAAATAAACCGACCTTTAGGCACTACATTATATCCCTTCCACTTAACCACAGGCTCATTAGGAAACACAAGCCTCATAGTTCTAGTTCGACAATCAAGCTTGGTAAAACACGAATAGAGCCAACCCATTCCTATTATTACATCAAAATCAACCATTCCTAGTTCAATAAAATCGGCCACGGTATGCCTACCATGCACCGTGACCACACAACTCTTATAAACTCAAGTAGACAAAATTGATTCACCAACCGGAGTAGATACCGAGAATGGTTCGTGTAGCTATTTTGGTTCTATCCTGATTTCTATAGCAACCAAAGGGATAACATAGGACATGGTGGAACCGGGGTCAATAAGTGCATACACATCATGGGATTGTACATTCAGAATACCTGTAATAATATATGGAGAAGCCTCTGCAATCTGGAGACCACTCATAGCATAGAACCGGCTGGGCCCTCCCAAACTCTGCGCACCACCTCTAGCTGCACCTCACCCTGTGGGTGCTGGGGTACCTCAAGCTGGAGAGGGGGCTGAAGAAGTAGCAACTGTTGGATCGGATGAATGTGTTGTGCCCCTAACTGCTCCCTTGTAGGGTGCATGCCAATGCTTCTAAATATGGCCCCTCATCCCGCATCCATAGCACATGGGTAACTCCAAGTAGCAAACCCCTGAGTGCATCTTCCCGTACTTGGGGCACGAGGACCTCTACTGCTTTTGGGATCTATCTCCTGACCAACCCCGCTGATAGGATCCTCTGTTGCCCTAACTAGGCCTGAAATGACTCCACCGCTGCTACTGGCTGGGACCTGATGGCGGTGCACTAGCTAAAGACTGTGCAACATATTGGGACAGCCCTGACGTTCCTCCCCGAAAGGTTGACCTTCCCCCACCTAGTGACTCACCCACGTTGCCCGCTGACCGGGTCATTTTGTTTTCCCTCTCTCTCCATTATGTTCTTCAGTTTACGGTATTATGTGGCCTGAGAAAATGCCACCATCTTCCCATAGTTCATGTCAGAATTCAACACAGCTCTAGAAGCGTCATTAATAGTTAAAGGATTTAGACCCTGCATAAACCGGCGCAACCTAGCCTCTTGGTGGGCAATATGTGAATAGCATACTTGGACAAACGGGCAAACTCTATATGGTACTCCCACATGCTCTTGTTACCCTATTTTACATTTTCGAACTCCTCTACACGGGCTGCCCTTGTCTCAGCAGGCAGAAAATGATCAATAAAGGCATCAGCAAACTCACTCCACCTCGCCAGAAGGCTCCCCTACTTGCGAGAATCCTCCCATAACTCAAACCACACATAGGCCACCCCTTTCAGGCGGTAGGCAGCCAATTTACTCCCTCTGTCTCAGTTTCACGCATGACCCTGAGAGTTGTGCATCTCATCAATAAAATCCTCAGGGTCCTCTTCTGGATTGGCACCCGAAAACATTGGAGGGTCCAACTGCAAAAATATATTTACCCTAGAACTGGTGGAATACCCTTGCTAGCTAGATGAACTAGGTTTAACACTTGACCTCTGGGCCTGGGAGGCCACTAGCTGTGTCAGCATCTGAATAGCTCCCCTAAGATCCTCATCAGAAATACCAGAACTAGGAGCTGGGGCTGGAGGCGGAATAGGAGTATCAATGGGAGGGATAGTAGTATCCTCCACAGGTGTAGAAACTGGGGTAGTCTGCTCTAGAATAAGAGAACCAGGTAGAGTGATAGCATACCCTCACCCGCAGCATCAAGCAATGATTCATCAGCCACTCCTAAGGTGGCATTGGCTCCTTGGCCAATTTTCACTTTCTTCTTAGGTTCCATTTACTGAAAAATTGAGCAATGCACTAGTTAGATGGGGGGAATATAGTTTCACAATTACCGAAAGATCCAGAATATCAAAGAGGGGTGTTATTCCTAATGCCCAAGTAGCCTCCAACTTATAGATGTGGCCGACTTCACACCGATAATAAGGGCTCTACTAGACACGGCTCTGAGACATCCAAGGACACTTTAAAACCTTAGTCTCTGTTACCAAGTTTGTCAAGCCCCAATCTCAGGAGGCGCGACCAGCGCTCAATCGAGTGAACCCAACTGAGCAAGCCTTACCGGAACACTTCCTATCCAACTCGATGTGATTATGGTATCTGCTTCCATTTAGTGTAATTAAATAATAAAAGGGGTTGTACATTCAACCATGGATGTCTTATTTTATAATACAACATTAAACCGTAGTTAGGCTTCCAAGATTCCATACAGTTATAGTTTAGAATAAAGCAAGGGTACGAGGTTACAACATGGTTTGTTGATATATCCAATACCCGTACGTAACCTACACAAACATCTACAGAGCCTATAGGTATACAAAAGATAATGGCAACAAAACCTTCAACAAGACCCCGGCTATACCTCAAAGTAGATATCTATCACAAAAGGTGTACAACATGATCCCTTAAAGGATAAAGGGGTTTACCAAGATTTTTGAGAAGAGGATGCTCCGCTACACACGATCGGCACTATCCGCTATGTAGCTACCTACATTCATTTAAAAATATAGCGCCCCCAGCAAAAGGGACGTTAGTACCATGGAATAGTACTAGTATGTATAACTAAACTCCATCCTACTAGAAAGAACAATCATACAAGAGTAAAGAGGAAATAGTAAAGGCAACAAAGTTTCAAATAAGCACCATGCCAATCAATATAAGGAGGTTCACATGATTTTCACATAGTTCTTAAGATTTTAGATTGGAGTATCCCACACTGTTGCATCATTATCCGTATTACTATCGCTTCCATGAGCGGAGTCTGGTCACGGCCCGATCGGCTAAGCCGCCTCCCCGAGACGTTACCATTATTTCATTATTCACTTTCCAAACTCAATCATCAATATATTCCAACCATATATATATATATATATATATATATATATATATATATATAAAACATGGAAAATTAGTGAAACATGTGGGATTTTGTGAAGAACCTAGGGTTTAAGTAAAATTGATATTTTATCATGGATTTGGTTGTGAAAATTTAAATAAATTATATATTTGAGTTCGGGAGTTCACGAGTAACATTTATATGCAAAAATTTTGGGAATTCGGGCATGTGGATCTGGGGCTGAAATTTAGGAAGCTTCCAACTTGGGATCGGTAATTACTCTAATAGCTAAATCATGAACATTTGAGCATATATTCATTACTTTATACAACTTTTGTTTAGTTTCGTAGTCCTCGTCATTGTTTGAAGAGTTCTACTATAGTTGAAGAGTCGGATTGAGGACTTGAAACCGAGGTAAGTCT
>MU705402.1:52258-74338 GCA_026770625.1 Nicotiana glauca | reverse complement strand
ATATATTCCACCCATATATATATATATATATATATATATAT
This sequence comes from Nicotiana glauca, assembly GCA_026770625.1. Classification (NCBI taxonomy): domain Eukaryota; kingdom Viridiplantae; phylum Streptophyta; class Magnoliopsida; order Solanales; family Solanaceae; genus Nicotiana; species Nicotiana glauca. Next base: position 74,297 of record MU705402.1, on the reverse strand, counting down.
ATATATATATAAAACATGGCGTCTTATCACGGCGCGGTCGACTAAGCCGTCTCCCCGAGACGTTACCATTTTCTTTTATTCATCCCACACCAATCTTTGGTCACACATGTATTAGTTTACCGGCACTTGAGGCCATAGTTCCACATTTCATAATTTAGGTTTCACATTGTTCTCATTTTCAACATTTACTTTGCCGCTTAAAGTTATAGGCATATACAAAAGCAATTTAAGTCATAAGCATAGAGGTAAATTCATGAAGTTTCGCATATTAGGACCAAAGTAACATTGGCATGATAGTTAGGCATTTAGCACATAAATCACGTTATCCACACATCTTCCGTTCACAAGGATAACATATTAAATACATAAAGAAGTACTTACCATACATATTTTAACAAGATCAATTACGTTTCAAACTTACAACACTTACATAGGCACCATGGAAGCTCAATTTCTAAGAGGATGGAGTTTTAGCCATACATACCTCAATAAAGTCTTTCCCTAATTCTTATAAAATTTTCGGGACCCTTAGCACTTCAATCTATTGTATAAGAATTACAATTAAAACAAAAATTAGTGATGAGTTTAGGATTCTAGCTCGTTTGAGCTTATCATCAAACATCAAAGGTGCATTGTGATTTGAGGCCCCTTTTGAAAGGATTTTCTTTAATATTATACTCCAATTGCTGTCTTTTTAGTTCTCACCCTCCCCATACCCCATTATCCCTTGTGCATGCAAGATTACTAGCCTTATACCCATGCACCCACTTGCTAATTACTTATTTTAACAGAAATTTTGAAATTATTGATGAGGGTACAGTTCTTACCAATTAGGATGAAGACCTAGTAGCTTCAATTGACAATATTCAAGGATTTGGGCAAGGATTTAGAGAGAGCTTGATGGAGATTACTCCTTCTCACTCTACAACTCTCTCTCTCTCTCTCTCTCTCTCTCTCTCTCTCTCTCTCTCTCTCGTGCAAAATAACAGAAAAAGGTCTATTAGGGTGTTTTTAATGGGGGTGGGGTCAAATTTTAAAAATTAGAAAATAGGAGCCCTGAGTCAGATCTGCGATCGCATTTGCTATCACAAAGTCGACATGCGGTCCACAGAATGGACCACAAAATGCTACCCAAAAAATGAACACACTGACTGGGTCTGCAGTAGAAATGCGGTCCTCATACATGTTCTGCGGTCACATAATACACCGCAGAACTACCCTTCACAAAATTATAAGGAAATTATGCGACGACTATGCGTTCCATATTTTGGTTATGCAATAGCATAATTGACCGCATAGTTGACCTCGAACTTTTCCAACACACTGCCTCACTCTGCGGCGACTATGCGGTCTGCATACCTGATATGTGACTGCATTCTCTACCACAGAATTGCACTTTTCAGGAAAATACAATTTCTTGACTTTTTAATGTATAGCTTAGTCCAAAAGGGTTCGAACCGCGATGAGCTTTCCCTCCGCGAATAATTTTACACATCTCTAACACATATTCTTAATTTGGCACTAAGAGCTTTTAGGTTTATAGTAAAAATCCTTCACGGGCCTCACATGGAGCCTCTCCGAAATCGGTGTGTTTATTGAACCACCTCTTACGCATGAGTCCACGAGATCTTCAACCTCGATCGTTTATCCGATCGTTCTGAGGGGGGTTACGGCTCAGGTAGTTGTTTCATCATTCGGCATATGGCTGGTACCATTCTTTATAGAATCCTTATTCCCGGTCCGAGTCCCTTAGGGGTTTGACTGCGAATCTACTAGGATGAACTAAACCTGAGAGGGCTCCCAGCTAGTCATCCTCGACCCTAATTTTTGACTGATATTGATTGTGTACGTCCGACCAGGTCATGGCTAGATATTCAATCAAGTTCTATTTCAACTGTCGAGAAGCGATCGAGCTCCTTTCATTCAGGCCCTACATAAAGTCCTGCACTACCCAATCATCGGGGACCAGTGGTAATTCTATTCTTTCTACCCGAAACCGGGACACAAACTCCCTCGGCATTTCGTCATTCCTTTGCTTTATCTTGAAACGTCCTATTTTATCGTTGGCCACCATTATGGCACCGGCATGCGCTTTCACGAAAGCATCTGCCAACATAGTAAATGTATCAATAGAGTTAGGAGCTAAGTTGTGATACCAAATCATGTCTCCCTTTGATAGTGTTTCCCGAAATTTCTTCAATAACACTAACTTGATTTCATCGTGATTCAAGTAATTTCCTTTAATTCTACAATTATATGAAGTAATATGTTCGTTAGGGTCAGTTGTTCCATTATATTTGGGTATATTGGGCATACGAAACTTCTTTGGGATGGGCATTGGAGCCGCACTTGCAGGGAATGGTATTTTTATGTACTTCTTGGCGTCTAGACCTTTCAAAACTGGGGGTGCTCCTGGTATCTGGTCTACCTAGGAGTTATAATTTTCCACCTTCTTATCATTTTCTTTTATCTTCTTTTCACATGACTCGATACTTTTAGTCAATTCCTCAAGCATTTTCATGATTGTGGGGTCAGTCCTTGAATTGCTTTCATCGGCTTTTCAAACGCTAGTTTAGTATGTCGGGCGATCACTAGTTTGGTTGTGTTTGGAGTTCTGTTCTGACTCAGAAGTTGAGTGATGGCAACTTGTTGGGCTTGCAACATCTCAAATATGACTTGTAGGTTAACTCCTCATTATTCCATTCCTCATGTTCTTTGGACATTAGGCCGAGCTTCCCTGTGCACATTACTTACGAGGTCTGCACCTGAATCCATGTTTAGAGTGTTATGCGAGCTGATATCAACCGACTCCATATTTGGCACTTCCTCATGGTTTATGGGTAGTACAGTGACCCCTATACCATTGTTTTCTCCGAGTCCCTCTCTGTCATGAGCAGGTGTGTTTTGTGTGCTAGACATATCTTAGCCTAAAATCAAAGAATCTTTGACAAGAAAAAGTGTGAAGAATAACGTGTGTTATTAGAAAACTAGCACTAAAATAATCACATTTATCTTTAGCCCCACCGTGGGCACTAAACCTTTTACCTAGAGAAAATGTGAGTGACAATCAATATATGTATTACGCCCTGCAGTATTACGTCGATGTTATGCCTTGCAATATTATATTACGGTGATGTTACGCTCCATAGAATTAAGTTACGACGATGTTGTATCCTGTAGTATTATGTGTTGAAATTTATTAAAAGGTAATCGACATCAGTCAAAGGAAAAGATTATTTGGAGATTATAAGGATTGTAAGTGATGAATAAATTCGTGAAGGTGAGAAGGGAAGCAAGACGAAGAAAATGAATTTTCGTCCAAGTTTGGCATTTTGGAGTAAAACACGGCCCGAGCTAAAATACGCAGTATTTATGGACTAGTACCATATAAGGTACTACATGGCCATGATAATAAGGTGCATAAGGTATGTGGAAAGTGAGTAATATTTTAAGTAATTTGGGGTAATTTTTGAATTGTGCGGGTAATTAGTTTATTATCGGGTAACGGGACATTACCCGACTAACTAATAAGTGGATAATTAATACCCCACCCCACCCACGTGGCACGAAGCCACAGGAATGGAAGTGACTAATTAGTCACTTATGGTGCCACCTAGACAAGAATGAGTATGGAATGGACATCTAAGTTGTCTAATTATTACAAAGTCCAAACATATTCAAAAAGGAATCAAAGTGTATCCTTTCATAATCAGAATGTCGTTCAGTATTTTAACTTCAAGATTTTCCATCTTTCTTGGTTTGAAATAAAGATGTGAGAAATCAGAGACAATTCCTTCATTCAAGATCAATCAACCATTTTACATTTTGTCCTTGATTCTTAAACCAAAACGATAGAAAGCAGAATCAAAAATTTCATTTCAGCATTTCATTAAAACTACACTAGAGATCAAAGTTTAAGTTCGTCTTTTGGACAAGGAAACAGAACCAAAGGAAATGATCAACAAAATCCTAAAGCAAGAGAAATTTCTTTCTTGGTTCAAATAATGTAACGCCAAGAACAGAAGCTCACGCGTTCAAATACATCAACGAGCAGAAGCTTAATTCCTTCCAAATTTTATGGTTCTAAAGGAGTACGATGCAATCTTCGCCAAGAATATTATATGAAGTTTTTAAACTCCAGGTATGTTAAGGCTAAGATCTTCCTTCATTTTGCATGATCTCGTCATTATACAAGTTTGATAACGAGTCATAAAGAGAAATTCATATCCCGGAATTTACGTATATTTTGCTAGTCTCGCAAATTGCGTATACTTTTCTAGTATTGTAAGTTATAATATTCTCCTTATCGGGCATTCATATTCAGTTGAATATTTCCTTCTTCCAGTAAAGAGAGCAGAAAGTTTGTATATATACAGTATTAAAAGTATTTTCATTACCATCGAGCTATAATCGATGGGTAGGCCTCTATTGGGCAACCTCTGATCAGATGGTAAGTGATATGACGATCCTACTGTGGCCGAGCGCATATAAGCGAGCCCAGTTGGTCGAGATACAGAGCCTAGTATGGCCGAGCGCTTATGAGCGAGCCTACTGCGGTAGAGCAGATATATATGTATACCGAGCCTTATAGGGCCGGACAGCTATTTTACTTGCTATATTGAGAGAATTGAGTCAGTATCAGCAGGTAAGCATATCTTCAGATTATCTTTGACTTCTAGCTGCTTGCAGTTATTATATTATCAGTTCACTTTCAGCTTTTAGTATATTGCCTTACATACTCAGTACATTATTTCGTACTGACGTCCCTTTTCTGGGCGCGCTGCATTTCATGCGTGCAGGTCAGACAGACAGACGAGTAGGCCTCTTCAATAAGTGTTTCTTGAGTTCAGCTTGATCGGTAAGCTCCATGACTTTCAGAGTTTCAGGGTCTAGAGCCTTATGTATATCTTGTATATATACGTATACATGTCATGAGTAGGTCAGAGAGCCATTCCGATCACAGTATATCTATTAGTAGAGGCTTGTAGACATATCTTGTCAGTTAGTGCAGTATGTTATGCTTTCAGGCCTTGTATATATATATTTGCTTGGTTTGTCAGCTGTAATAAATATGACGGCCTTGTCAGCCAAGTTTTATATTGATATTTAGTCATCATTCGCTGTCGTCTTGCAACGTGGCCCATGGCCAAAAGTTTTAACATCATATGTTCAGAGTCCCTTAGTTGCAAGTTGGTACGCAAGAGTAGGTGAGGCACTGGGTGCCAGTCTCGTCCCCCAAGTTTGGGGCGCGACAAAAGTAGTATCAGAGCAGTTCTGTTCTACGGAGACTACATGTCGTGTCTAGTAGAGTCTTGCTCATTAGTGTGTCGTGCACCACACTTATAAGCAGGAGGCTATAGGGCATTTAGGATAGTCTCTCTTTCTTCTTACTCTAGATCGTGTGGTAGAACTCACTTATAATAATTCAAATTTCGTATTTTTTTTATTCATAATAAGATGATACCTACATCTAGAATGAAGGTCGGAAAGAGAGATAGTTGTGGACGAGCTGAGTCAGAGGAATTGGATTTTTGTATGATGCCTTTAATAAAGTAAATGTGAGGTCTTTAGCAGACTATGGATATACTAAAGGGTGTAAGCTCCCTGATAAGAAGCCTTAAGGCAAGAATGCCTATCCATCTTAATGGTAAAGGACAACGAGAGATTAAGAAGATAAGTACAAGTTTCAGCAAGTAAAAGGATCAAGGTCAAAAAGGGTACGAGGTACCCAGTTAATGAAGGTTAACAACGTTTATAATTGAGGTAGAGGAACATGACCTTTTTGAGTTATATTCAATAGTACCAAAGGTATATACAATTGGCCGCACCCATTCTAGATATGCCCTATGGGGGTTAACAAAAGTAGTATAAGAAGATATGATGGATGAATTGTTTGCGTCAGTTGATATTTTTAAAGGATATTACAGATGTTCTAATAGATCTCCTTATGAGACACCTAGCTGGTGCACTCTAAAATAGTGCAGTCAGATATGAGTACTACAAAGACATGCAGTATAAGCCTTGAAGGGATAATATTACCTTAGTGTGGCCCGCGTCCCTAGTAAAGCGAGAACGTTAAGCAACTTAAAGAGCCACTAGATGGAGCAAAGGAAATCTAAAAGCGAAAGAATTTCATATTGAAATTTTCTCAAGAAAAGGGATATGCACAAATATTAGCAATGTAATGAGAAGAGAGATAAGGAAGCATTATGAATGAGGTGTTATACATGGATAAAAATGGTAGAGTGTTACAGAACCTATAATCAAATGAAGGAAGAGATGAAAGATGATGAGCCTTAAGACAGTGAAACAGTATAGGCCATATGGTTATATCCTCAATTCGAGAAATAAGTTTTTGACTCCAACGCGACTATCAGAGGGGAGAGTTAATCCCCAGAGTAACAGAAATCAGTATGGACTGGTAAACAAGATAAACTAAATATGAATTAGGGACTGAATAATTGGAAAGTACTCGGCATCATGGTAATTTTATATTTCGTTCCGACGGTAATAGAATGGACCACAGAAGAAGATTCACTATGAATTCAGAGAATAGTCATTTAGGGAGATGCTTCCCTAGAGCAAGTAATGTGAGAAAAGTTAAGCTTAAGAGACTGTACGTTCTAGTTATGCTAAGTGTCACCCTCGCGATTAAGGAAATTTATCATCCTTGGTACAGAAGAATTGCCGCAAGGCGAGTAAGGATTATTGATGTTGAGAAACGATGCCAAAGACGAAGAGGTAAAACATCTATAGGTAGATCCCCATGGCTTCAGCTTTTAGTACACCCCTAAAGGGGGGAATATGGAGTAATGTGGAATTAAATCAGAATTAAGTGGTTCTATTGACTATAGAATGGTAAAGGAATAATGCAATAAATGAAAGAGGAATGATATAACAATTATCCAAATCTTATAGATACGCTACGATTCAAGAATATTGTGCAAGCACGATATCAAGGAGAGAAAGTAAAGGTTCCTGCCCAAGCTGTTATTAATAAATAAGGAGCCAGTGAGAGACGTAGGTTAATACAAAGGAAATAACCTAAGAAGATTACGAGGAATATGGATATGAGAATGGGCCAACGAGTAGTTAGTAATTGGTCAGGAATATCCCAGTTACGGCTAAACAGGAGGTTACAGACAAGTCACCAAATCAGGTAAGATAAACATAGTACAACTCAGCATGGAGAATTCAACCTCGAAGAATGTCGTAATAATGCTCGAGATATATTCAAACAAGAGTCAGATTAGTTAAAGATACCGTATGAGTGTTACGGGGATAAAAGAAAGTGCCACCGGGAAGGCAGTCAAAATATCAGTTCAGAAGCAACCATACAAGCACAACGGCATGGAAGCAAGCAGCTACAGATGATTATAGGCAAGTAAGAACATGAAAAAAAGTTTGTAATAGGCTCACAACTTTACAAGGGTCAAGGGTTCTCCCTAAGTACTACAACGAAAGATTAGTTGAGGAGATAAGAACGAAGGCTTCAGCCTAAGCACAACAACCAAAAGAGGAAATGGTTGCGTAACAACAATCTCACAACAACATTGTAAGCATTCTGAAGGAAAGTGGCACCTACCGTGGGTAATGAACGAGAAGTAAGAATTAAAAGTAATATTCGAGATCATTTGAGTTGTATGAAAACTCTGGCAAGTGTGGGCACCAAGATAAGCTAAGTATGGACGCAACAAGGGGCAGAAAGACCAGGAAAAGTAATTGCACACGTTTAAAGAAAATTGAGATGGAATGAAAAGAATTATTCGATCAATGATCCAGAGTTAGTACGTTATGGATACACTCGAGATTTTGGAGCATTATCCAGGCAGCATATTTGTTGATAATCATGCATCCATAGAAGACTCCGATATAAGTTAAAAGAAAGAATTGAGCCCAGCGTATAGACAAAGGATTGAATTGTTAGAAGATTGTATCATGGATATTCCATAATGTACATGAAAGGCTAAGGTAATAACTGATACCATGAGCCACGGATCGGAAGATATCTTAAGCCTACATAGAGGCTGATCAGAAAGAAGAGGAAACTAAAGAGTTACATCGACTAAGCAAAACAGGTGGGACCAAGAGAATTATAGACCTCAGGATCACTCTTAAGTAGCAGAGGTATAGGAAAGATAGTATAGTGGACATATCTTGTAATAGCTCTATGATGAAGCCAACTAAAGAGTACCAGCCTCATAAGAAGTCAGTACGAAGCTCCCACCGGATTGTGTATGCACCAGAGGTGTAAGAATTATAATAGAGCTTCAAGTTATGGACGTGAATTAAACCTATATGGAAGGGAGGTCATGAAAGAGATAGAAAATAATACGATGCGAGATTTTAAGGTAAGTAAGGTAAAGGTGAACAGCGTACGAGATACTCAAAGGCAGAATATGTGAATAGTCCATACTTCGAATAGAAGGCTAGATTCAATATCCAGGAATGACAGTGGCATATCTCATAGCCTATGGTTTCTAGGTATCGATGAGGCTAATTAAGACAGTAAAGAAGCGTTAGAGACGATGTGATATCTCGCTTGATGTCCCAGAATGACATAAGGAAATATATGATGCAAGCAAGTTGAAAGGTTGCAAGTAATATAAATACAGTTGTGTAGGTCGCAAGCCATTGTATGGTGAAGCGACAAGGTTCTAGAAGACAAGAGTAAGGATATGAAAGGGCGAGTGAGAAGGTAACAAAAATGGATAAGTCCTCAGGATTAAGCCCATGAAAATAAGAAGAGCAGGTGGTTTCTCTAAATTATACAAAGCTCACTATAGCCTGAATGAACTCAAAGGAGTCTAAGACTAATAGCATTTAGAATGCCACCTTGGTAATAAATAAAAGATGACGTTTGGGCCTTCAATTGAGTAATGATTCAACGAAGAAAAGAAACGGATCTTATGAATTGGCAGATTAAAGTACCCCACGCAAGGTAAATAGTGTTGGGATGTTGTAAGGTACGGTTATGAAAGCAGGGTATCGCCCAAGGTGGATTAATCTAATCATTTCAGACGTTCCCTGATAAAACGTGAATCCTACCAGCAATATTATATAAAAGGTTAAGTTATCAGTGGTATATTGTAGATCAATATTTAGGTGAATCAACAACGGATAGACAAAAGTTACAAGGTATGAGATAAGATTAGGCCGTCATTCTAAAGATGAACAGTAATGGGGAAGCATTAAAGGACTTAAATTTATACATATGGAATGAGCAACGAGAGTAAGTTGGGATTTAGTGGCAGACCTCAGCAACGATAAAATAAAGTAAGGGTTATGGCAGTAAATTCATACGGATGGTTAAACAGACCTATGCGATGAGATATAACAATATTCGTGAATTCAACCAAGTACCGAGCGAAAAACTTTAGTATACTCATAAATGCCCAAATGGACATCTTATCAAGCTCTACACGTGAAGCCTAGAGATTGGTCACACTTACAAGATCAAAACTATACAGGCTGCATGATAAAAGGTAGCAACAGTTACGAGTTTGCAAGGATTCCGACTACAAGTTATGGTGTCAGAAGGAGGCCTAAGGGGGAATGCCCAGGACTTCGGACTCATTCACTGAACAATCACCTAGAGGGCAAGGGAAGTTCTAAAGTATTCGGAAGATATAAGTTAAGGAAAAGATAATTAAATGCACCAGTCAACATTCGAGGACGAATGTTCCAGAGCGGCGAATAATGTTACGCCCCGCAGTATTACGTCGATGTTATGCCTTGCATTATTACATTACGGTGATGTTATACTCCGCAGAATTAAGTTATGAAAATATTGCACCCTACAAAGTATTATGTGTTGAAATTTATTAAAAGGTAATCAACATCAGTCAAAGGAAAAGATTATTTGGATATTATAAGGATTGTAAGTGATGAATAAATTCGTGAAAGTGAGAAGGGAAGCAAGTCAAAGAAAATGAATTTTCGTCCAAGTTTGGCATTTTGGAGTAAAACACGGCCCGAGCTAAAATACGCAGTATTTATGGACTAGTACCATATAAGTACTACATGGCCATGATAGTAAGGTGTATAAGGTATGTGGAAAGTGAGTAATATTTTAAGTAATTTGGGGTAATTTTTGAATTGTGCGGGTAATTGGTTTATTATCGGGTAACGAGACATTACCCGACTAACTAATAAGTGGATAATTAATACCCCACCCCACCCACGTGGCACGAAGCCACAGGAATGGAAGTGACTAATTAGTCACTTATGGTGCCACCTAGACAAGAATGAGTATGGAATGGACATCTAAGTTGTCTAATTATTACAAAGTCCAAACATATTCAAAAAGGAATCAAAGTGTATCCTTTCATAATCAGAATGTCGTTCAGTATTTTAACTTCAAGATTTTCCATCTTTCTTGGTTTGAAATAAAGATGTGAGAAATCAGAGACAATTCCTTCATTCAAGATCAAACAAACATTTTACATTTTGTCCTTAATTCTTAAACCAAAACGATAGAAAGCAGAATCAAAAATTTCATTTCAGCATATCATTAAAACTACACTAGAGATCAAAGTTTAAGTTCGTCTTTTGGACAAGGAAACAGAACCAAAGGAAATGATCAACAAAATCCTAAAGCAAGAGAAATTTCTTTCTTGGTTCAAATAATGTAACGCCAAGAACAGAAGCTCACGCGTTCAAATACATCAACGAGCAGAAGCTTAATTCCTTCCAAATTTTATGGTTCTAAAGGAGTACGATGCAATCTTCGCCAAGAATATTATATGAAGTTTTTATACTCCAGGTATGTTAAGGCTAAGATCTTCCTTCATTTTGCATGATCTCGTCATTATACAAGTTTGATAACGAGTCATAAAGAGAAATTCATATCCCGGAATTTACGTATATTTTGCTAGTCTCATAATTGCGTATATTTTCCTAGTATTGTAAGTTATAATATTCTCCTTATCGGGCATTCATACTCAGTTGAGTATTTCCTTCTTCCAGTCAGGAGAGAAGAGAGTTTATATATATACAGTATTAAAAGTATTTTCATTACCATCGAGCTATAATCGATGGGCAGGCCCCTATTGGGCAACCTCTGATCAGATGGTAAGTTATATGACGATCCTACTATGGCCGAGTACATATAAGCGAGCCCAGGTTGTCCAGATACAAAGCCTAGTATGGCCGAGCGCTTATGAGCGAGCCTACTACGGCAGAGCAGATATATATGTATACCGAGCCTTATAGGGCCGGACAGCTATTTTACTTGCTATATTGAGAGAATTGAGTCAGTATCAGCAGGTAAGCATATCTTCAGATTATCTTTGACTTCTAGCTACTTGCAGTTATTATATTATCAGTTCACTTTCAGCTTTTAGTATATTGCCTTACATACTTAGTACATTATTTCGTACTGACGTCCCTTTTCTGGGCGCGCTGCATTTCATGCGTGCAGGTCAGACAGACAGACGAGTAGGCCTCTTCAATAAGTGTTTCTTGAGTTCAGCTTGATCGGTAAGCTCCATGACTTTCAGAGTTTCAGGGTCTAGAGCCTTATGTATATCTTGTATATATACGTATACATGTCATGAGTAGGTCAGAGAGCCCTTCCGATGACAGTATATCTATTAGTAGAGGCTTGTAGACATATCTTGTCAGTTAGTGAAGTATGTTAGGCGTTCAGGCCTTGTACATATATATATATTTGGTTGGCTTGTCAGCTGTAATAAATATGACGGCCTTGTCGGCCAAGTTTTATATTGATATTTAGTCAGCATTCGATGTCGTCTTGCAATGTGTCCCATGGCCAAAAGTTTGACATCATATGTTCAGAGTCCCTTAGTTGCAAGTTGGTACGCAAGGATAGGTGAGGCACTGGGTGCCGGTCTCGTCCCCCAAGTTCGGGGCGTGACAATATGATTTATGGTTTTAAAGATATGTGATTTGTTCCAATACTAGTGAATATACGAGTAATATTATATATAGGTAAGAAGAATTGATGAACCAAACCAGTATTGTTAGAGCAATAGGGGCCTCGAGGTGAGCTAAGAGAAATAAAGTATGAACAATAAAGCAAAAATGATAAAGCTGAGTAACAATTGTTGAGCACGGTAAACGAGAAAAGTTGAGTAGAATATTCTATTGCTGTGAATAATAATATGTCTTTTACAAATGATTGGGGTCCCCTTTATATGGGAAGAGAAAATCTCAATATATTATATTCCTCATTGTGGTAAAGAATTTTATTGGTACTGGTGTACAACAACTTAGTGCTGGCATGTACCATTAAGTACAAATCTTGTCCTTTAATTTATGCCCTGTTCCACATGTCCTATAGAAATTCCTGCTCTTTCTTGAGTGTCTTCGAGATTGTACTGCCCTTGATGTAGGCCGTTCCAAGCCTTTGATCTACTTCCTCGAGGTGTGTGTCCTTCAGCCGAGTCGTCCGACCCCCACTTCGAGTTGCCCGGACTCGGACTCATAGCCCAATGTAAGACCTCAAAATCGTCCTCCTTGATTTTGACCGCATACAACTAGTACTCAAAACAACTTATCGGTTCGTCACAATATGTAAAACCATTTATACGTATGGTATAATTAATAAAATCTTAGGAAAATATATGATGATTATACAATATAAACCTTAAACCTATATATTCTAACAAATATAAAATAATACATTTCATGAAAAAATGTAAGATATATATATAATGTATATATATTTTAAATTATAACTGAATAGCATTGATATTTACTAACTTTAAATTAAATAACTCTTAATAAATCACAATCCCAAAATAAGTGGTACAAGTCATAAGCCTTTCTAAGAGTAATTATACAAAATAAATACAACACTGCTCCAGAACGAGAAGGAATCAATGGAACGTAATTACAAACGAAGGTGACTCCGAAGCCTACGAATGCAGTAAGTTGCCTTCAGTCTCCACCACGACGATCTGCACAGCTACTATCGATCAATACCTGGATCTGTACACAAAAATATATAGAAGTGTAGTATGAGCACACCACGGTGGTGACCAGTAAGTGTCAAGACTAACCTCGGTGCTCAGTAAGGAACAGTCAAGACACCTGCTGGTCTGACAGATTAAACAGGATACAATACAAATATCAAGATAAAGGTAACGAAGTAATATCAACGACGTGGATAAATCAAACCACAAACAGTCGAAACAATAAAAGGATACTCGGATGAAAACGAAAGATAACCAAGTAAATCAACACTAACATAGCTGGAACACAGAGAAGTGGAATGAATTCGAGTAAGGAAGACACTGTCAACTCAATCAATCATATTGTTTTTGGTTCAAAACCCTAGCAATCTCAGAACTCGATATCTCATATCATAATCTCAATTTCCAACCCTTTAGTACACCCGGTACCTTGTGCCCACATATTTTTGTCTAAATTTGCACAACAACGTTATCATGTTACTCAGTACATAGGACCCATAACCAATGCAAATAAGATGTTCCAGAAGTCTCATTTACATAACATAAAGTATAGTACCACTTCTAAACCAACTAGGAACTCAGCAAGAAAAGATAAAGTTATTTTTTTTATCATTTGAGTAAGGAAAGTACCATTTTCAATCAAAATACAACATCATATGAATTATTACCTTTAACATGGGATTTAAAAAATTACAACTTAGTAGAAATTCTTTTTTTTAAGTAAAATACAACCTCATACGGTTTAAGGAAATATAATTAAAAATTTAATTGAAATAAAGATGTAATAATTATTGGAGTTTGAAGTATTGAAATATATATATATAAATACGGCGAGGTATTGAATACACTATAAGTTCCAACACAAAGGATCACAGTAGTAAATGAATTTAAACAGTTAAAACACTTAAATTGATAGCAGCAAATAAGCACAACAAACAAAAAGTGCACGACATCACCCTTCGTGCTTTATCACTCTTCCTCACCATATACATAAGTAGAAATATACACGGTATCACCGTTCGTGCTTTTACTCTCCATAATATGGCACAACGTCACCCTTCGTGCTTTTACTCTACATAATATGGCACGGCATCACCCTTCATGCTTTTACTCTCAATAATGGTGTACGGCATCACCCTCGTACTTTTACTCTCAATAATGTGGCACGGCATCACCCTTTTTGCTTTTACACTCGCAATATCGGCATGAAATCACCCTTCTTGTATTAACCCTCAAAATATCGGCACGGCATCACACTTAACACAAACTCAAAATATCATGCACGGCATCACCCTTCGTGTTTTACACTCTTCCTTACCCAAACAATAGAAACAACAACATCCCTGCAAGGGAATGAACAATAGAAACAATAACATCCCAACAAGGGAATCAACAATTGAAACAATAACATCCGGTCAAGGGAATCAACAATAACCAAACTTGTTTCAGCAGTTAGCTTCACAATATAGATCTCAACTTAAATCAATACTGAACAATGTTCAATTACCAAGAGATATCATCAGTCTTATTGTAATACCCTATACATTAATAAGGGCATATAAGTCTTTAACTATTTTTTTTTTAAAAAAATAGAGAATTAACAAAAAAAAAGGGAACCTAACCTAATTAAAAGATGGGCAAAGGCCACTGGAACAACAAAACAAAAAAGAGAATAGGGGAAAAGGAAAAAGGGGAAAAGGGAATTGCAGCAAAGCTGCGGCAATGAAGAAGCAGAATCTAAAGCATAGAAAGCAAAAAAAAAAAAAAAAAAACATAGAGGAGAAAGAAAAGTTTAGGGTTCCAAAGTAGGGGAAAATCAAGCAGAGTTCCATAGCTGCTAGCAACTTGGTACTTCAATATTATTATTCTCAACCATTGTTATTTCTAAATTCAAGGTAAATCTTATTATTTCGTTGATATGAGTGTCTTTGATTTATCATGGTTTAAGTTAAATAGTGATACTAGTAACTCAATGAGTTCAAATTGATTTTGATGCAAGAATGTTCATTAACAAGAAATCAGATTTTTTTCTTTTTTTATATATTTGATGGATTAGTTGCGGAAAAAATCAGATTATTATTTAGATTAATATGGAGATAGAAACAAAGAACTTAATCAATTTGTTATATTTTTAACAAGTTATTAAGAGGATACAAGATGTAAACTTATTATTACTAATTCTGCAAATTCCTTCTATGATTTAGTAAAGGAGTAGTACAAATATTTTAAGTTTGGAAGAATAAATTAGCGATAGATAGTTATTTTCCATTTTTATATAAGGATAATACATAGTCTAATGAATGTGGTAAAGTGGAAACAAGATGTCTGTTATAAGCGTAAAAAAAAATCTACTGAAAGTGAGATAGATTATAAAGTTCAAGATTGGTAACACTAGATTTATATTAATTTATAGATAGTACACAAATTGAACATTTGGATCGATAAGATGTCGAGTTCTGGCTAGGTTGTATGAAGAGGTGAGTCATAATCTTTCCGCAATTTATGTTCTCATAACTTGCATGATTTACACATTATTTTTAATATGAATATGTTACCAATTATTTTGAATTGCATGTGGGACAAGTCTTTTACTCGATATGATATCGAAATACTCCCTCCATTTTAATTTATGTGAACCTATTTCTTTTTTGGTCTGTGCCAAAAAGAATGACCTCTTTCCTTATTTGGAAACAATTTACCTTTATGCAATGATTTATAGCCACACAAAATATATGTGCCTCATTTTATACCAAAAGTTCAAAAGTCTTCTCTCTTTTCTTAAACTCCGTGTCCAGTCAAATGAGTTCACATAAATTGAAACGGAGGGAGTAGTTATTTGAGATGAATACGATGGTTTTAAACATTTTTGATGTCACTAGATCTGTTTTACTGTTACTTGAATTTACTGTTATCGAAAAGATATTATATGATTTGATAAAAATCGAAATGCCCTATATTATTTTAAAATATTTTTTATGAGTATATACAGTTTATAGAGACAAGTATAAATGAGAGTAGACATTGGAGGATCTCATAGCTAACGGTGGGTTCGTTAGACCTGGTGCACCTTGAAATTATTGATTACCATTATAGCCCTCGCTAGTGGGAAGGTAGAACTAGCACACCGTTACCGATTTCCCTCGAATAGGGACTACCGTTATATTTGACTTCTTGTGAAGAAGTCCAGAGTTATTACGATTACATGATCCATTCATTGAAAACTGCCAAAATATGAATATTGTTATTATACAGTGGTTACCGAGCTTATTGCAGAATTGTCAATCGTATTATACTACAAGAAAAACATGATGAGACAGAAAATTATTTATTGTTTCCGAAAGGGCATTTTTATATTATTTTCTATTTGAGATACTAGCATATTTTCTGACTTGTCCCCAATAAAAATGGTTTTTAAGTGTTAATACTCACTGAGCTAGCGACTCATTCCCCTCTAATTTGGTTTTACAGACAAAGCAGTTGACACATGCGAGGATTTCATTAATTAGAACGCACATGTTGATAGTTCTCGATGAGCCTCGCACTTGTTTGCGTAGGCGGAGATTTTATTTTTTCTTATGGCCTTTCTTTGAACTCTTAGAGTCGCTCCATATTCAATATTTTAGTTCCATGCGTATTATTTTGTTATTATAGTTTTATGTTGAATATCGTTCTTTAGTATCAGATTTGGAGATAAAGTAGTATTTTTAGTTGTTAGTGGGTGGAATATTAAAGGTAGATATTTATTTTAGTTGATTGATAAAGTCATTTTCATTTAAATTGTTATTAGGATGTTTGTTTACTGATTTGATACAGGAAAATTTTTGGGATAGCCCCAAAACAGGGGAAACTCTGTTCGATTTTCTGTAAAATACCGATGATGCTTATTTGGGGGCATTTGCTCCTAAGTGCTGGTCATGATCCTAAATTGGGCCGTGGCAAAGTTGGTATGAGAGATTAGACTTTAAGTCCCGAGTCATGGAGCAATGTTTAGTAGAGTCTTGTTCATGGGTATGTAGGAGCCCATACTTATGATCTCGAGGCTATTGAACATTTAGGAATATTTTTCCTTCTTTCATTCTTTGATTGTGTGTTGAGATAACTTGAGATTAACTTTGGATTATTTCTTACGCTGATGGCTAGGACACACACACCCTCATCTGCTGGACGTGGTGCTGGACGTGGTACTACCCGGGGTGGAGGTCAAGTTGGGGTTCATCAATTTAGAAGACAGACTGCTTCTCAACCGGAAGTTGGAAACATTGGTCAACCCAAGATGTTATGCCAGATCAAGTGCAAAGGCAGGGAGTTCAGGTCACTCCACCACCAGCACCAAATGTTGTACCTATTGTTGCCTTACCTGCCGATGCAGTGGCAAGGTTATTGAACATGTTAGAGGCATTGGTTCCTGATCAAGGTGGAAGTCCAGCTCCTCAGACTACTTTATAGACACAAACACCTGTATAGACTCGGACTTTCGGGAATAAGGAAGTATCCCTACAAGAGTTTCTGAAATTGAAATCACCAAAATTTATAGGTTCCGATAATTTAGCATATCCTCGAAGTTTCTTAGATGGGACACTTAAGGCATTACGTGCTCTTGGATGTTCTAGTGAGAGAGCTATGTAGCTCGCAGCATTCAAACTAGAGGATATGGCTAACATATGGTATGAAACGGTATTGCTAGGAAGGCCGGCAGAAGCACCACCACTGACTTGAAACGAGTTCATTAAGTTGTTCAAGAATCATTTTCCTCAAGACAGTCTGATGCAACAATATGCTAGAGACTTTGAGATATTGGTTCAGACTCCAGATATGGATGTGTCAACATATAACACTAAGTTTTGTAAGTTGGCTATATATGCTCCTCACTTAATGCCTACTGAAGAAGCTCGAGTTCAGAGGTTTTGTTGATGGATTGGTTGGTCATCTATAAACTGCAGTGACCCTATAGATGAAATCTTTATCCTACTCTGATATAGTCGACCTTGCTAGAAAGATTGAAAATAAGGGACGTGAGGAGCGTGCAGCTAGTGATTTACTTAAGAAGGCCAAGACAGGAGGGGCTTTTAGTGGCGGTTTTAGAGAAAATAGAAGAGCAGGAAATCAGGGACAACAACAACAACAACAATAGGGTTCTCAGGCAGGGACACACATATCTTCACAGTCCATATTATAGACAAGGTAATAGAGGACCATCATCTTCTAGACATCATAATTTTGGGCAGATACATGCCACTACTCCAGTCAGCCAGACCTGTGATAGATCACATTTGGGCCAATGTCGTGTTCTAACTGGAGAGTGCTTTTGGTGTGGCCAGTTGGGACATCACTTGAGGGATTCCCCTCAGCCTCCGAGAAATTTCAATTAGGCTTCTATGCAGTCAGTTGCACCGACTCAGAATACTTGTAATACTTTAGATGCTATATGTATAGGAAATAGAGGTCGAGGTGCTGCAGACCATGCTACTATGAATCAAGGACAAGTGAATGCTGGTAGAGGTCAAGTGAGAGTTTTTGCATTTACTAGACAGGATGCTCAGGCATCGAATGCAGTGGCTACAGGTATTTTTTTCTGTCTGTTCATTTGATGCACTTGCATTGCTTGATCCGGGATCTACTCACTCCTATGTGTACTCGTACTTTGCTTTGAGGTTTAGTAGACAACCTGAGCTATTGAATGATCCTTTTCAAGTTGCTACTCCTGTTGGAGATTCTGTATTAGTTGAATATGTGCATCGTGCTTGTCAGATTCGTGTTGAGGGTAGAGATACTCTAGCTGACCTTATTGTACTTGATATGATTGACTTTGACATGTTGATGGGAATGGATTGGTTATCTTCTTGCTATGCTATAGTCGATTGTCATGCAAATATAGTTAAGGTTGAGATACCAAATGAACCCAATTTTATTCTAAGAGGGAGTCAGGTTCCAGAGACTTGTAAAATTATATCTTTTATGAAGGCTCAACGACTTCTGAAAAGAGGTTGCTAGGGTCTCTTAGCTATTCTAAATGACACAAGAAAGGAAATAGTTACTATAGAAAATGTACCAGTAGTGAGAGAATTTTCTTATGTATTTCCTGAGGATTGCCTCCAGTACGAGAAATAGACTTTGGTATTGAATTGCTACCTGACACACAGCCCATATCGATACCCTCATATCGAATGGCACTAGCAGAGTTGAGGGAGCTAAAGCAACAATTACAAGATTTATTAGATAAGGGTTTTATTAGACCTAGTGTATCACCATGGGGTGCACCAGTACTGTTCGTAAAGAAGAAAGACGGATCCTTGAGAATGTGCATTAACTACAGGCAGCTGAAAAAGATAACAATACGTAATAAATATCCTTTTCCTTGTATAGATGACATGTTTGATAAGTTATAAGGAGCTTCCCACTTTTCAAAGATTGACCTCCGTTCTGTTTATCATCAACTTAGAATCTATAACGACCCAACCGGTCATTTTGAACTCTTGCACTTTGATCGCCAGTTCTCAGGCATGACTTGCCCCATGTTGGGTACACTACAAAAAAAATGGCCTATGGCAACACAGATAAAATCATTGCCAAAAATAGAAAAATCGTTGCAATATTCCTATTGCGACGAATTGGGCTCCATTGCAAGATAAGGCATTGCAATTGGTCTATTGTAACGGTTTTTTGCGATGGTTTCGGAGTCGTGGTCATAGCTGTCTCTATCGCAACGGTTTTATAGTAGCCTAATACAACAATTATTAAAAGCTATCGCAATGAGTATGAACCGTTGCAATACGACTATTGTAACGGTGCAAAACTGATGGAATAGACCTACTAGAATAGTTTATTGATATAGTTTAGCTTATTTATTGCAATAATTATTATTTTCTATTGCAATGGTCATTACAAGCTATTGTAACAGTTATTTCAGCTATTGCAACACTTTTTCGAGCTATTACAATATTTATTACAAACTATTGCAATAATTTTTACGAGCTATTGTAATGGAGTAAATTATAATACGCTGGAATTTATACAAACCATTAAAGGAAATTATATTCATCCACAAAATCATCATAAAAAATATCCAACTAGTATTATCCAAATATAAGAGAATATTGACTAACAATTCAAGAGTTAGATTGCATATAAGTTTGCAAAATATTCAAAAATAAGTACAGTCCCAAAACATCTGAAGGTGTAGTAGATCAACCAATACTCTTTAAGTAAGGTCTTTACTGCTTTCATCTCCTATTTGTTCATTTTCTTCACCTACAAATTCAAGACATAATAATATTTAGAGGGTAAGGAAAAAAATAAGCATATTCAAAAAGTAAGAAAATTGAGGTTATCTTCAACCAACACTTCATCTATTTACTACTGTAACTACTTTTAGATGACTAGTTTTTGAAGTACAAAATTTATAATATCACATCAATAATAATAGTAAATATGTATGTGTAAGCGCCAACAGTTCCATCATATTGATGCCAAGGATGTTTTGAACGCAAAGAAACAACAAAATTTAGAGCTTGCTAAATCTACGGGAGCTTGGTTGATGTTGGAATAGGCAGGGCTTCACATGTATTGGAGGCAAGTTCAACAAAGGAGAAGGACAATCCTAATCCTAGTTTAACTGGACTGTTGGTGCTGAACAGATTGTTCCAGCTGGTGTCGTTGGTTGTGGTGCAGTTCAGAATCAAGCTACTACAGGTAGTAATCAACAAGGAACTGATAAATCAAGGAGTTAGGAGTGGTATTGATGATCTAGAAACTGTGCAGGTAAAGCTGGATCAACAGAAAACTGTTTGGAGCTACTACAGGTAGTATTCGAGTGACCTGCTTGTTTCATAAGTAGGCTGTAACAATTTCTAATAGTAAACTTCATATTTGTACTCTTTTTTCAGACTAATGAATCCTATTTGTTTTGATCAATGTGGGTAGATTCCAATTGAAGGAGCAACTGGCAGAAATCTACTATTTCCTGATCATTCATGCTCCTTCAAAAACTCACCTACCAACTTTACTTTGAATAAAATTCAGCCACAAGCCCATCTTTGTTATTACAATAACTAAACAGATCCGGGAATTTTGATTTCAATCACTCACCACCAGCACATAAACAGAAACTAATCACCAGCATATAAACAGAAACTCAATCACTCATCACCAGCACATAAACAAATCTGGAGCAGGTTGTGCATAAGGAATATACACAAACAGCTGCTGAAAAAATAGCAGCTCCTCATCAGTTCGACCTGCAGCACTTGGATGGTTCAAAGTTGGTGAAAAAGAACTATATGGGCCAGATCTGGAGCAGGTTGGACCGGTGCTTTTCCAGGCAAATCTGGACAGTTGTGAGGTAGAATACATCACCAGGCACAAAGTAAAAATAGCAAAATTCGACTATTTCAGCAGGTTGACAAAAATCTAAACATCTCTTTCTAATATTAGATGGTACAGCAATCCTATGCTAATGAAGAACTGGATGTTGATGCACGTTCAAGTTCCAATATCTATTTCTAACTGTTGATTGATCTTTATCATATCACTAGTTCTTTTTATGCTCATTTTGTGTGATTCAAATCTTTCTGTCTAGCTCCCTTTGAAACTCTATTGAAAGGAAGAAGGGGGTGGGTGCTCCTTTTGATTTCAAGGGCAATTCTTTCAAGGGAAGGGATGAAAAGTTGAACAAGGAGAAATGAACTTGACGGCTTTTCAGTTCACAGTAGTTAATCGAGCTAATACACTGTTAGAGCACCTATCACTTTATATTCAAGATTAATTAAAAAAATACAAATTTCTAACTGTACAATCTAAAAATTAGAAGCATCAATTACAGGATTGCGAAGATTCTAACCTTGATTGTTGCTACCAAGAGATGGTCGATGAATTAGGTGAACAACTGCTGCTTGTGTTGAGGAAGCTTGACCCAATGGACGAGAATACAATGTTGCTAAAATATTAGCATCAATTGGTAATCCAGAACGTTGAAGTTTTTCTATGATATCTTCTACAATTTCTTGTCTCATCATTGTCTTTTGTTCCTCATATTGTTCCTTTTGTTCCTCAATTTTTTCCTCCAATCTTATCATCCTCTCTTCCATCTTTTGCATGTGATCATT
>MU705402.1:8096-46059 GCA_026770625.1 Nicotiana glauca | reverse complement strand
TTAAGTGATAGTGGATCAGAAGTTTCTTTCTCTTTTTCCTTGACACATTAAAAGTAGTATAAAATATCTTCTTAAAAATGATAACAAGTTCATATTTAATGACAAATAAGAGCAGATACCAAATCATTGCGGACTATAGCAAAGCTTTTTTGCCAACAGTGTGTGGATCCTTTAACTTTTTCCGATTCTCAATATTAGTTGCTGACATTTTCTGCAAGTAAAATTATAAATTTCAATTCGAAACTGTCATAGAAGGAAAATAATTATTTTTCCTTCATGAATATTTCTTGACAAAGCTTAACATAAATAAAACTGTTTCTCAAAAACATACCTTGTGTTTATTAGAGTTCCAATATTTGAGAAGTTCCTAAAATTGATATGCTAGAATATTTTCAGGCTTTTTTTCCATTCGAATTTCATCATTTTGATATGCTTTAAAATGATCTTTTTTTAATTGACTCTTATACCTTCTCCAAGCACCTTGAATTGCATCCAGAGTCTACTTTTTTGCAATTTTAGAAATATTCTATTTTTCCTACAAATTATTTCAATGGGTAAGTGCAAAAATATTAAGCATGTTCAACCAAAAATAAAATTGAGAACTGAGAACCTTTGTATATTCCCACAAATCTTCTTTTGTGTCAATTTTTCTCCAATCAAATATATCAAAAGGACAAAAGGTCGAATTCCTTGCCAATGTACCGAGGAAGCTGCCAAACTCCATCACAACATCTTTAATACGACCAACAGGTTGATCAAACTCATTGATCACAATTAACTTACGTTCACTCCTTCCATGTACACTTAACATCCTTGTTTTACCTCTTTTTATTTTTTTAGTACAAGATCCTACAATAATACAAATCAAAAGTATCCTCCAATTTAGTAAAATAGATATAGGATGTCAATACTTTAATGTAAAATCTAAAATTTCTTACCTTGTTCATCTACTGTAGGAGCATTAGCATCCAATTGCACTTTTTGCTCTACTGATTGTGTTGTAGGGGTGGTTGAATCACTTTGTAAATGGGCTCCTACCCTCTGATGTTATGGCATTAGTAGCTGATGTTCTTCCATAGGCTGGAGACTACTTTAGCACACAATGCAGTTGAGAGTCGGCCTATACAGCTGACAAACTTGTCACGCAAAAATGCAGCATAACACAAGGACCCAAAAGTTCATTAATCCAGTAACTCAGGACCAGAGATGCACAAAGAATACAACAAGAATCTTTTGGAGACTATAAGGAAAAGAAGGAAACAATAGCAGAATGAAATGTTCCTGGGATCGTGAGAAGCACTTATTGTGCTGCACAAATTTGGACACGGTGAAAACAATCTGGGAGGAAGAATCAATGCAACATGATACTTTGCTAAATCAGGAAGTGTTATATCAAGAAAATACAGTGGGAGAAGAAACAGAAATAGGCAAAAAGGATACCAGAAGTATAATGCTCGAAAAGTGTTGGACAACACAAAGAGTCAACCTTACGAAAGAAACTGAAAAGTTCATGTATTAATGCTACTTAGTCTTCAAAAAACGAATAATTTTGAGTTAAACTGGGCATACACATCAGCACAACAAGGTTCATTGACACATCAGGAAGGGATACACATAAGGATCTTAACAAGAAACATGCAAACATCGTGCAAACTTGAAGGCAGAAAAGAGGTGACAGAAAGCAATACGACAAGATGTGAGCATCAGTTAATTTGTAAGTTCATATGCAGAGGGTACAAAGCAATCACAACGGATATTCTGGATAGATTGTTACAAACAATGGCACTACATTTTGTGAGACCAAAGTTAAGATCAGTACTTAATTTTGGTAATATGATGGATGTACTCTTACCTCCAATCTTTCTCAGCTATACCAAAAATTACTCTTACCAAAAAAAAAAAGAAAGGGAAAACTACTCTTACCTCCAATCTTTCTCAGCTAAACCAACAAATTCAATGACGGTAATATTCTCTTCACGTAACTAATTTGCAGCACCCTGGGAAAAAAAGGTAAAAAGGCATAAGAAGTTATTACGATGGTCTAAGAGAGGAGCGGATACATGAGGACCAAGGCAACCAATGACAAGTAAAGGCACCAACATACGTTTCCAATTAACATATCACACTTTTCAGAATTTAATCATGATTGACATGGAAAAAATAATTAATTGACAACCCACAAAAATTGAATTACAGAATAACCAAAAAAGAAGATCAGATCAAGTATCATTCTTTTCCATTCTCTTTCAAAGCAATGGTACAAAGAAGAAAAGAATAAAATACAAAAGATTAATCTTCTAATGTTACCACATTCAATAATAAGGAACCATCCAATCCCAATCAGTGTCATCAAAGTCATCTTCCTCTTCTAATGTTTCCATATCTTGTGAATGGTGCGCATTAAATGGCATATCAACAACATCACCAGGTACATCTTCTCTCGACCATACGACGTCACCATCGGATAATCTATTTGATGAACCAATATTGTCGCCGAGCTCACTCCAAAATGTATCTCCAATATTTGAACAATTTTCTTCCTCCAAATCATACAAATCAACAGGTATTTTGGTCCTTGCATAATAAATATTTTCCTCATTTGGATCCTCCACATAAAAGACTTGATGCACTTGAGATGCCAATACAAAAGGGTCATCGATATTGCATAATCTATTAAAATTCACTCGAGTTAACCCATATCCATCTATTTCATTATTAAACCAATCACACTAAACAATACAACACTAAAACAACCCCAATAATCAATCTCAATAATATCCTGAATAGCTCCATAATAGTTAACCTCTCCATCGATAGGATTTTGGTCCCTAGCACTAGCAAAATTATCGGTTCTTGCTGATAAAGTCACACCACAGTTTTGAGTCTTTAATCGGTTATCCCGTTCTATCGTATGAAATTGGTATCCATTGATGAAATATCCAGTATATCTTTTTGCCACCATATTAGGCCCTTTAGCTAGCCATTGCAAATGATTTGGCACTTCAATAGTTTTAACTTTCTCTTTAAACCAATTACTAAATTCTTGGTTGTGATTCCATGCCCGTACCCATGCATTTGATCTCGTATGATTATCAATTAAACTCTTATGTTCCCTACAAGCGTGAAATGTTTCAAATTAAATTTTATGAATGACGTTCAAAATATTTCTATCACATATAAGTAAATTAATAAAGTTTAACATACAAGTAATAATTAAATATCTTATCTTACTTGATAAAGTTCTCCACCTGTTCATCTCCAGTATTGAACAGAACATATCGATGTGCTTCAAAACATAACTGTAAATCCATAGAAAAAGCCTTGCCTTTCCTTTTCTTCTTACTTCCAATTGGATGGCCTATCTTAGGGAATATAGGTGACAAATTATCTCCCTCTGTTTCAATTCCCTCATCATCCTCATATTGGTACCTACTGAATCTTGTTTTTACCCCATCGTGTAGGTATCTCGAACAAAAGTTCAAGCATTCTTCGGCTAAAAATCCCTCCGCGATTGATGCTTCTGGATGAGCCCGATTACGAACAAATGCCTTATACTTACACATGTTTCTCTCAGTGGGATACATCCAACGAAGATGCGCTGGACCACCAAGCTTTATCTCATCTACTAAATGGATGGGCAAATGTACCATTATATCAAAAAAGGTTGGAGGAAAAATCTTTTCAAGGTCACATTCAATTTCATTGATTTCAGACTGCATTGTATCAAGATCTCTTCGCCGTATAACTTTGCTACATATGGCTCTAAAAAATTTCCCCAACCTAATTAAGGCCAAAGAAACATTCTTGGGCAACACTTTTCTGACGGCAACCTGGAGCAAGTAATGCATTATAAAATGAGCATCATAGCTCTTGTACCCTAATATTTTCATCTCATCCACTTGCACACATCGTGATATATTTGAGGCACATCCTTTTGGTAATTTGGCATTTTTTAAAACACTACAAAACAACTTCTTCTCTTCTGTCTTCATGGAGAAACAAGCTTTAGCCAAATAAATTTTCCATTATTATATTTTATTGGTTGAAGCTCCTTCCGTATTCCCATATCTTGCAAGTCATAACGAGAATTTACATGATCCTTTATTTTTCCAAGTATATCCAATAAAGTATCAAGTAAACTGTCACAAATATTTTTTTCGATGTGCATCACATCAAGATTGTGTCGCAATTTATTATGTGCCCAATATGGCAATTCAAAAAAAATAGATTTCTTCTTCCACGGACCCTCACTATCTCGACGCCTCTTCTTTTGGCCCTTCCCAAACATATTATTGAATTCACGCAGCTCTTCCAAAGCTTCTATACCCGATAATGGAGTAGGTGTTGTTCTATGATTCTCCTCACCATCAAATGATTTCTTATCTCTTCGAGATGGATGATCAGGAGGCAAAAATGCCCGATGACCCATGTAACACATCTTATGACTATGTTTGAGATATTGAGAACATGTGGCATGATTACAAGTTGGGCATGCCCATCTCCCCTTGGTGCTCCACCCAGAAAGCATTGCTAGTGCTGGAAAATCACTAACGGTCCACAATAAGGCTACATGGATTTGAAATGTTTTGTTAGAATGAGCATCATATGTTTCCATCCCGATTTCCCATAGTTCCTTCAATTCAGCAATTAGTGGTTGTAGGTGCATATCTATATCCTTTCCTGGAGATGATGGACCAGGAATGATCATAGACAATATTTTATACTCCGACTTCATGCAAATTCATGGTGATAAATTATAGTTCATTAACATAACAGGTCACGTGCTATGGGAAATGATCATGCTTCGAAATGGGTTAAAACCATCATTTGAAAGACCCAATCTAAATTACGAGGATCTCTAGTGAAGTCTTCATGCAAGGTATCAAAATCTTTCCAAGCTTCACCATCAGCAGGATGTCTTAAATTTCCATCATTGGGTCGTTCACTGGCATGCCATCTCATAGCTGCAGCTGTTTCAGAACACATGAATATTCTCTTAAGCCTAGGTTTTAAGGGAAAGTATCTTAAAACCTTTGCAGGGACTTTAGAGCTTGCATTAGTCAAGGGATCAATAACATTCTTCCATCTCGAAGACCCATACAAAGAACAATTCTATGCCTTCTCGTTGTCATTCCAATATAACATGCAATCATTAGGACATGCATGTATTTTTCATAATGAAGACCCAAATCTTTTATCATACTTTTCGCCTTATAGAAAGACTCGGGTAACTGAGCAAATGGGAATTCCTCTTTCAGTAAGTCTAGAATATCTGTAAATGCCACATTACTCAACCCATGAATGCACTTTAACAAGTACAACCGAATGGTAAATCTCAATTTGGAGAAATTCTCACACCCCGGATATAACTCTTGTTTTTCTTCCTCCACTAATTTGAAAAATCTCTTTGCATCTTCAGATGGTCCCTCCCTCACTCCTTCATCGTGTCTGAAGTCACCCTCAACATTTCTAAAAGTATCATGAAGTAGTCCATCAATATCATCATGCATATCACCTTCATCATCACTTCCTCGATGTGGATTATTTCTCGAAAACCCTTGCCTATGAAAAATCCATTTGGTGTATCCTTGAACAAACCCATAAGCAATCAGGTGATCCTCCACCACATTTCTATAATGCAACCTACAATTAGCGCACTTTTTACAAGGACATAATATTTTATTTCCTTGGGAAGTTCGTTCAAATGCCTTATCAACAAAATTATTCACTCCACGGATATACTCATTAGTGGATCTTCGAAGACCCATCCAACTTTTATCTCTATTACTCATTGAATATCCTATGAGACACAAAAGTAAATCAATAATTAGTAATCCCTGTTCCAGTAAGACACAATTGTAGTATTCAAAAGGGACCTATACTAATAATTTTGGGGACATATACTCGACCACAAGCATCTAAAAGGGACCTCTCAATAGGAATATTTTATAAATATTACCAAACAACTTATAAAAATAAAAACAATTGTCCCTCGTTTCTATATACAAACAACAATAATTCATACACCTTTTACAATTAACTTAATACAAGTACCATATAAAAACTACAACATTTCCACATATTTTTTAACCAACAAAGTAAGACAATTTACGGAGTACGAATTACAACCTATACACATATACCTTTCACCAATAATTTGACATAGCCAAACTAGTAAGTCACAAAATATATCAAGAAAAACATATGAGAATTTTCAAGAATAAGAAATAAGATCCATGTAGATAACATCAAGTTACCTGAATTGATAGCAGCTCCTCTAAGTTCACAAAAAATTGCCAATTCAGATGATAAGAAACTAGTTGTAGAGTCTGTCAAACTAGCATGAAGAGATGATGAAGCGTGAAGGCTATTCACCTAGTATCATCTACACACTATGATATTGGATATTACGACAACCCCATTTTCAGCGAGCTGCAAAAATTGAGAATACATAAATCAGTTGCTTTTTAAAAGTAATAAAATTCATCAGTCAAATTCTAAAACAGTAATAAAGTTACATGATTTAAGAGGATTTATTTTGGTTATTTTTTTATTAGTATGATTAA
Organism: Nicotiana glauca; assembly: GCA_026770625.1. Lineage (NCBI taxonomy): Eukaryota > Viridiplantae > Streptophyta > Magnoliopsida > Solanales > Solanaceae > Nicotiana > Nicotiana glauca. Next base: position 39,493 of record MU705402.1, on the reverse strand, counting down.
GATAAAGACACAAAATAGATTGAACAAAATGCATCTCCAAACAAAAGGAATGCTCCAGTTCATAGAAGTCAGGTAAATATACCAAAGGAAGTTAGCACCTCTAACTATTTTGGTGTTTTGGTGAGTGAACCAGTTGTGGATGATACTGGAAAGAGAGTGCAGAAGCTTGAATGTGAGGCAACACCAAAAACTAGTCATTCAAAAACACCACACGGTGTAAAACAGAATCAGAAATCCGAAGCTACAGTTGCTCCATTAAATGGCTCAAAAGACATGGTTCCTGTCGACGATTCAAAGGCAGTGGAAGTGACAGGAGCACTTGCAGTAGAGGAGGACGTTGAAATTAATTCTAGAACATTAAACGATGATCATTCAAGTCAGCAAATAGTTCCAATTTCCAGCAGTAGCAAACGATATATGCCCAATGACAATCTGATGCAAAACATGGGTGTTTGACGAAATGTTTCAATGGGCAATTTGGACGAGGTGGTGAAGGATGTTCGTGTACCTATGTTCAGCCCCTCCAAGATGCATATTTCTAGTCTTCAAGTGGAGAAAATCATTAAAGACACTCAGGTTGCCATGAGAAAATCATATTGAGCAAATGTTTCATAATAGATAGTACTAAAACTAGATAGTGAATAATTAATTCACTGCCCTAAACAGAAAACAAAGCATAAACATCACTTTTAATAATAGAAACAGAGCATAAAGAGAGCATAACAGAAGAAAACAGCGCATAAAGAACACTTTTAATAACAGAACAAAAAGAAGTCATTTAGGGCAAAATATGAGCGCTTAATCTCGAGAAAAAAATTGAAAGAAAAACAGAAGAGAAGTCTGCTCACTTAAGTGAGCTTTTTATCACTTTTCTTAAAGCGTCGCTTCTCGCTTAAGTGAGAAAAGCATGCACTTTTCTAATGTGAGTCGCTTTTTTTTCAGAAAAGCATACCCATGCGCCTCGTCTCGCTTCATCGCTTCAAGCGAGAAGCGAGCCCTTTTAATAACCCTAGTTAATTCACTAAATCTTAATGGTTTCAGTACTGGACGTGTGGGTAAAAGCAAGAACAAGCTGCAACACATTGAGTTACAACAAAAAAGACAGCTTTGTTAAATGTACAAGATGGAGTCCAAACAACAGGTTTTTTCAACTACGTCAACAAAGTCCAAACACACATACAATGCATAACTGATCCTTTCCTTTTTACAATTCCAAACACACATACAGAATTGAAACCCATCTTCTCAAACACCAATTTTACTAAAACCCCAAATTTAAGCAATCTTCTTGGTCGAAACGCTTTAAACCAAATTTTTCACGGAGTTCTCAAATCCTCACCAAATTTGAGATAAAAGCTTTAAACCACACTAAAATTAAACATCAAACATAAATTAGAACAAAACGTAATGATTTCGTAGAAACCCATTTGTGTATTTTGTAAGCTTTTCCAAAAGCCCTTGAATGGTAAATCTAGAGACAGAGCCATGGAGGAGAGAGAATCATACATACTTATTGTTCTAGAGAACGATATGTATATTTGGTCGAAAACTTCCTTTGCTAGATTTGGGTTTGAAGAAGACTTCAATTCACTGAAGGGTTTTTTCTCATGAAGTTCTCAATGAAGAGAAAGGTGTAAGATGACCATTCTTTTGATATGTATACTTTAGATTTTAGTAGTACTTTTTAATTGTGAAAATGAGCATTCGCGGGTTTAGTAAAATTATTGGAGGGAAACTAAATTGTCCCAATAATATTTTTTAGAATGAACCGTCCCCACAGAGTTGTTTTACCAAAGTGTCTCCATATATATCTCTGTGGTAACGGTTATGGTACTACTGTGACGGTTTAGTTTTAGTACCGTCTTAATATGCCTAAGAGGCTATTGCAACAATTATAACCCTTGCAATAGACCATCTATTGCAAGGGCTACATAACCATTGATAAATAACCGATGCAATAGGTGTAATTTCTAGTAGTGGTATTATGACTAATATAGATCATTGGTTTTGGTTTTCGGAAAGATTTGGAATGAATTTGAAAGAACAGTTTCAGTTGGAAGCTTTGAATTTGAAAGGTTTGACCGAGGTTTGACTTATTTGTATATGATCTTGGATCAGAGTTTTATGATTTGGTTAGCTTCGTTAGATGATTTGTGACTTAGGAGTGTGATCGGAAGTGATTTTGGAAGTCCGGTGAAGAATTAGGCTTGAATTGGCGAAGTTAGTATTTTGGCGAATTCCGGTTGATAGGTAAGATTTTGATCTGAGGGTCGGAATGGAATTCCTAGAGATGTTGTAGCTTCGTTATGTGAGTTGGGATGTGTGTGAAAAATTTCAAGTCATTCGGAGGTGATTTGGTTGGGTTTTTGATCAAATGCGTGTTTCGGAAGTTTTTGAAGAACTTAGACTTGAATTCGGTGAGTAATGATTGTAAATGATATCCTGAGGGTTTGAAATCTCGTACTGCACATCGTAGTGCTATATTGAGGTGGTTTGTATGCTGGATAGCGAGCGTGGCGTAGAGCACCGTTGGGGATTGTGACTCGGCCCATCCCGATTGATGATTTTACCACGTATTTGACTGGAACTTATTTGTTATTATCATGATTTGGGCTTATTGCCATATTTTGGTCTTAATGCCAACTAGTTGAGTCCTCCATGGATTTTTATCACTCTTTCCTCACTATTTGATATACTACTTGAACTCAGTCCTGTTGACTATACTGTTTTACAAACTCAGCCACTTTAATTGAATTTTTGAGACTTAACTGATATTCCACTGTTGTTTGGGCTGAGCTCTACTATTTTTTTATGCCCGAGGGGCTTATGGTGTCTTCTGGACTGAGTGAGTCTTTCAGGCCTCCTGTGTGATGTGAGGAGGCTTTTAGGCCTTGTGAGTGATGTGAGGAGGATTTCAGGCCTCGAATGTGATGTGAGGAGGCTTTCAGGCCTCGAGTGTGATGTGAGGAGGCTTTCAGGCCTCGAGTGTGATGTGAGGAGGCTTTCAGGCCTCGAGTGTGATGTGAGGAGGCTTTCAGTCCTCGAGTGTGATGTGAGAAGGCTTTCAGGCCTTGTTTTATATGCCACAAGGTGGCTTGATATTGCGCTTGGGCCGCAAGGGGCCCCTCCCGGAGTCTGCACACCCCCAGTGAGCGCGGGTACCCATGTGATATTAGAATGAGCCTGAGAGGCTGATATTCTGCTGAGTGACTGATACTGAGCCCCAGGGGCTGATACTGTTCTGAGCGATTGATATTGAGCCCGAGGGGCTGGTACTATTTGAGATATTGCCCGAGTGGTGAACTTTTATGTGCTCATCTTGCATATTTACTTGCCTTTTTAGCTGTTATATTGTGGTTTTGGTGCCCGATGGGCGGATTTTCTGTGCTTATCAACACTAACTGATTTGAAATCATTTCATAACTGTTGAAAATATCATTTTCAAAAGAGATTTAAACTGAGCTAAGATATTTCCAAAGATTCACTCACAGGATTGTACCCTGCTTCTATATAGCATGATGGTTTGCTTTACGTGATTTCTTATCGCTCAGTTGTTATTTACCTTTATTACTCACTGAGTTGGAGTACTCACTTTACTCTCTGCACCTCGTATGCAGATGCATGTATCTATTCACCCGGTAGTGGGTTTTGGTCGATCAGAGGCAGAGTTATATGAGTTAAGGAGGTGACTGTCAGCGTTCACATCACCATGTCTCCCTCTTTGTTCATTATTCCGGTTGTGTATATTTTAGACATTGTAGCGGATTTACATTCTAATAGATGCTCGTGACTTATGACACCTCGATTAGGGCTGTGTTGGGTTGCATTTCCGCTAATTAATGCTATTAAGTCATATTTAAGCAGTTTTATTATTTTTAACTATTTTTGAAAAGATGAGTTGGGTTAGTTGGCTGGCCTCGTCTTCACGAGAGGCGCCATCGCGACCAGTGCAGGATTTGGGCCGTGACAAGTTGGTATCAGAGCCTAGGTTACTAAGTCTCACGAGTCATGAGCAGGTTTAGTAGAGTCTCGTGGATCATTACGGAGACGTCTATATTTATCCTCGAGAGGCTGCAAAACTTTTAGGAAAATTTCACATTCTTGAATTCTTATCGTGCGTCCTTGATTCAGCTTGAAAACAAACTCTTAAAATTCCTTCCATGTGTTTGTATGCGCACATGAGCACTCAGTATCATATGAGCCTTGATGGCTTGTGATTCCCCGATCGAGGGGCGAGATGTGATCTCTGTGAGTTTGATGTTGAGCCAGTCTGGAGGACTTGAGGCCGAATCTTTTCCTATGGCTTGAGCACCAAGGTGCGGATTGTGTGAGCAAGTGTTTTGAACTTATATGTTCGGTAGTGTCCCTATTAGTGGAAGTGATGGTTGAATAGCCATGTGACGAGTATGTTAGTACTGCGGAATGTATATTTATGACTTGGAAGTAACGAGGAAGGTCTGTTGGATGATAAATGAACCATTAAGTGTATTATTCATCGTGATTGGATGTGTAGCTCTGAGTTATGGGCGCGTGAAGAATCTTTTCGTGTCTCCTAGATGGGAGTGAAGTAAATTTTATGTTGCGGTATGAGTTCAGACTCAGAAGGACTAAGTGGTTATGTAATGTGTATGACGGTTACGGAAATATTATATTGAGGCGAAGTAGGAGGGTTATCCCCTGCGGAGTATTCCGAAGTGGTGTGATCCTTATGTTTATGTTAGAAGATCTCATGTGTAATGGAAGGGTACGTGTTGAATTTGAAATTTTGGATTTGCTTAAGAGAGTGGGCTTGACTATTAAGGGGTTGAATACGAGATTTGCAGAAGATTTACATTACTGGATGATCTGTGTTTCACAAACTTATAAATGATTTGAGTTTAATCTCACTATGGTATTGTGGCATCAATAGAGTAAAGGTGTTATGAGATATTGAGTGTATCTTGATCTATGGCTTCGAGCCAAGTGGGGGAGTGTGCAGTGAGCAGTTGATTGCACGGTTAGGTACTATGTTGGTTCTAGTTTGGGGGGAGCGAGTAAATTAGCTATGGCTAGAGTAAAGGAAAAATTTTGTCGAAGGCTACATTATGCTTCATGGGGGGAGAGAATCACAGGATGTCTTAAGTTGTTGATGGTTAAGAATACTCGGTGAATAGAGCAGGAAGTTGCTTGGTCGTATCGGGACGAGGATTTCATTTTGCGGCATCAGAGTGCCAACGAAGCACGGGTGGTTCTATTCATTGGGTCAGGTAATTTGTACTTTGAATAAGAGTGAATGACTTTCGAGAATGATTCTAATGTGTTCAATATTCTGCAGGAAACAATCGGGTATCTCAAGGTAGTGTATGTGGTTAGAGACTGTGTTTTCATTGGAAAAAAGGTCAATACTTGTGGTATTTTATGTTAATTATGGGATCCTATGTATCAGTATCTGGAAGGTAAAGGTAACGAATTCTGATTCGCAGGAAGTTTTTCAGAGTAAAGTATCCTAGACAGTGTGGGCTTGTGCTTGGGTCTCGTGTAGTGAGCCTGGGATTGAGAGGTTATGGTACTATAGCAAGAGGGATGCATCAAGTTGAAAATTAATCAGAAGGAAATTTAGATATATGGAATAGTTTGATAATAGACGAATTGGTATGGTAAGGATATGATCAATTCTTTGTATGTATTCGAGGTAATGGGTTCTTACAGGTATTTTGCAGCAATGCTCATGGGTTTTAATGGCTTGCTTAGCTTGGTCTAGTTAGAAGGATTCAGTCCTGGCTGTTTAATTTATGCAAAAGGAATTGGGAGGATTCTTGTTGATTTCTACTGAGGTTAAAGATGTGCATTTTCTATGAATATGAGAGACATGGGATGTGTAATGATTTTTCTTCTAGATGGGATCAATGGAAGTTCTTGAGTAGTTGAGTGCGTAGATGTCTGTGGCTCGAAAGGGAGATAAAAGTTTTCCTGTTATCCTTGGATGGTATGGTATATGCGGTATGTTGTGGAGGATCGAGATTTGCGTGTACGAGGTTTCAGTTCAGTTCTGAAAAGAAGTCCATAAAACTTCTAGGTAGCGGGTAGACTCAGATGATTAAGGAAAAGGTATTGTTATTTGGAAGTGATTTGACGAGAGTATGGGTTTCAGAAAAAGAGCAATGTGATTAAGTTGATGGCACTTTAGTAGTATTGTGGCACTTTGAGGCTGGATCGACTGTTGATATTCAAGTTGCTTATATGGCACATGGGAATTTTATAGTATTTATCGTGGAATGATTGGGTATTAAAGGTGTGCACGTGTTCGGAAGGCGAAATTGGGATCGAAAATGATGATTCATGTGTCGTGTGGATGTGGAGACGGGAGTTCTCATATACAAGCTATGATGTGGTTGTTGATCGTGTGTGTCAGCACTGTTTAGCAACTACCGGGGATTTGGAGGCCCGAGTGGATCTTTCTTTGCTTGGTAAGTTAGATTTTGGATATGATATTGGGGTGCAGACTGGTTGTCTCAGTGTTGGGGTATCCTGGACTATTGCGCCATGGGCTATGCCAGAAACGCCGCGAGTTGAGTGGCGAGTTGCATCGGATTATGTTCTAGCGGAGTGGTTTACATTTCAAAGACCAGCGGATGGTTGGAAAGGGTTGCTTTTCTTAATTAGGCCTTCGTGATGGATGTCAGTACAGAGGTTTCTACCATTGATTCTGTTCCGGAGTTGAGGGACTTTCGGATGTATTTCTTGTGGCCTGGCATGTTGTCGGGCGAGGTTGTGGATTTCGATATAGATTTGGTGCCGGGCACAGTATCGTATGGCTCCAGTAGGAACTGTAGTAGTGGAAGGGGCAGCTTCAGGCTTCCTTGATGATGAGTTCGTTGGCAGGTCAAGGTGGATGTGTGTTCTAGATTGAGTCGTCTTGGTTGACCTCGAATTGTATTATTGAGGGGTAGGTTGATTCGATCGTTATTGAGCTTGCTAGTAATCTAGGAGACCTGTGAGTTTCCTTTTTGGTGTTTCGAGACGTTATGATTTATCGATTATAGAGACCTATGGTGCGGTTCAATTGGGGTCTCTTAGTGGAATTCGAGCGGGAAGAGTAATTGAGCGTTGCTTAGTGAATAGTATATCGGTTATATCCTATTGGGTTGCATGGTGTATGTTATTTGTTTCACCGTGGGTGTAATGATTTGCTTTGGTTACAGACATCAAATTGTGTGTAGTTGTCGATTTTGAGCATAGTGACTTGAGGTATTTCATGTGTAGCAATGTTGGGATAGAATCGCGCTTTTAGCGAGGCTACGTGGAGATATGACCTTTCAGGGTAGATTCATGTGTTCTATTTCTATGATGTGAGACAGGGTCTCAGCCTTGTGTTATGATGGTGCTGATGAGTTTGAGGTACAGCTCTTTCGTTTAGGGTCATTTCCATGATTTTTGTATATCCAGACCATTTTTTATTGGTGCGCGAATTATGCAAGTTGTGGCTTAGGCATGTATTGATGCGTCATGTCACCAGAGAGGTGTGTTGGATTCGAGGTGATCGTTGGGGTCATTCAGGAATACGAACGGATTTGATTTTAGCTTTTTGGAAGGATAATATCGAGGTTCGGCTCGAAAATCTGCTGTGGTATTAGCCAAAAAAGGGAAGTGACTTCATGAATGGTTGACCTGAGAGATGGTTATGGTTTATTGCATGTTTCATTTATCATTAGCAGTATATAGAAGTGTGGAATAAGACCTTAGTTGATAAGAGGTTTTCTACCGGTACTCGGGTGTTGTATGCAGCCGCTGTGGATAGAAGTTATCATTTTGAGTGTTTAAGCTATGTGGTATATCATATAATTGCACCTGAGGTTGCAGGTATGGGTTATTACGGCTGGTTCGGACTCATTTTGAATAGAAATGTGAGGTTCTGATCTTGTGTATGATCCCGGAAAGTGAAATGTGGTTCTATGATTTATGGGCTAGACTAGATTGTGTGATTTTAGTTAAAAATGTGTTATTGTACCTATGAGAGATAGGGTGACGTAGGATCACCCCCCGAGTATATGCATGGTAAGGTTATTCAGCGATTGGTTGGTTTTTAGAATAGCTTTAGGTACATTCGAGGACGAACGTGTGTTTAAGTGTGGGAGGATGCAACGACCCAACCGGTCATTTTGATGACTTGCCCCGTGTTGGTTATTATGACTAATATAGATCGTTGGTTTTGGTATTCGGGAAGATTTGAAATGAATTTGAAAGAACAGTTTCAGTTGGAAGCTTTAAATTTGAAAGGTTTGACCGAGGTTTGACTTATTTGTATATGAGCTCGGATCGGAGTTTTATGATTTGGTTAGCTTCGTTAGATGAGTTGTGACTTAGGAGTGTGATCGGAAGTGATTTTGGAGGTCCGGTGAAGAATTAGGCTTGAATTGGCGAAGTTAGTGTTCTGGCGAATTCCGGTTGATAGGTGAGATTTTGATCCGAGGGTCGGAATGGAATTCCGAGAGTTCTGTAGCTTTGTTATGTGAGTTGGGATGTGTGTGCAAAATTTCAGGTCATTCGGAGGTGATTTGGTTGGGTTTTTGATCAAATGCGTGTTTCGGAAGTTTTTGAAGAACTTAGGCTTAAATTCGGTGAGTAATGATTGTAAATGATATCCTGAGTGTTTGAAACCCTGGACTGCACATCGTAGTTCTATATTGAGGTGACTTGCACGCCCGATAGCGAGTGTGGGGTAGAGCACCGTTGGGGATTGTGACTCGGTCCGTCCTGATTGATGATTTTACCGCGTATTTGACTGGAACTTATTTGTTATTATCATGATTTGGGCTGATTGCCATATTTTGGGCTTAATGCCGACTACTTGAGTCCTCCGTAGATTTTTATCACTTTGTCCTCACTATTTCATATAATACGTGAAATCAGTTCTGTTTACTATATTGTTTTACAAACTCAGCCATTTTAATTGAATTTTTGAGACTTAACTGATATTCCACTGTTGTTTGGGATGAGCTCTACTATTTTATTGATGCCCGAGGGGCTTATGGTATTTTCTGGACTGAGTGAGGCTTTCAGGCCTCGTGTGTGATGTGAGGAGGCTTTCAGGCCTTGTGAGTGATGTGAGGATGCTTTCAGGCCTCGAGTTTGATGTGAGGAGGCTTTCAGGCCTCGAGTGTGATGTGAGGAGTCTTTCAGGCCTCGAGTGTGTTGTGAGGAGGCTTTCATGCCTCGAGTGCGATGTGAGGATTTTAGACCTCGAGTGTGATGTGAGAAGGCTTTCGGGCCTTGTTTTATATGCCACGAGGTGGCTTGATATTGTGCTAGGCCCATAAGGGGCCCCTCCCGGAGTCTGCACACCCCCAGTGAGCGCGGGTACCCATGTGATATGAGAGTGAGCCCGAGGGGCTGATATTCTGCTGAGTGACTGATACTGAGCCCGAGCGGATGATACTGTTCTGAGCGATTGATATTGAGCCCGAGGGGCTGGTACTCTTTTAGATATTGCCCGAGGGGCGAACTTTTATGTGCTCATCTTGCATATTTACTTACCTTTTTACCTGTTATACTGTGGTATTGGTGCCCGAGGGGCGGATTTTCTGTGCTTATCGGCACTAACTGAGTTGAAATCATTTCGTAACTGTTGAAAAGATCATTTTCAAAAGAGATTTAAACTGAGCTAAGATATTTCCAAAGATTTCACAGTTTTACTATTTTCTCAAAGGATTGTACCCTGCTTCTATGCAGCATGATGGTTTGCTTTACGTGATTTCTTATCGCTCAGTTATTATTTACCTTTATTACTCACTGAGTTGGAGTACTCACTTTACTCCCTGCACCTCGTGTGCAGATGCATGTATCTATTCACCCGGTAGTGGGTTTTGGCCGATCAGAGGCAGAGTTATATGAGTTAAGGAGGTGACTGTCAGCATTCATAGCCCCATGTCTCCCTCTTTGTTCATTATTCCGATTAGGGCTGCATTGGGTTGCATTTCCGCTAATTAATGCTATTAAGTCATATTTAAGCTGTTTAATTATGTTTAACTATTTTTGAAAAGATGAGTTGGGTTAGTTGGCTGGCCTCGTCTTCATGAGAGGCATCATCACGACCAGTGTGGGATTTGGGTCGTGACAGAATCAAAGATGAAGATATTTCTAAGACTGCTTTCAGAACTCGATACGGGCACTATAAGTTTCTTGTGATGCCTTTCAGACTGACAATGCTCCAGTTGCATTCATGGATTTAATGAATAGGGTGTTCAAGCCGTTTCTGGATAGAATTTTAGTAGTATTTATTGATGATATCCTAATATACTCTCATAGCCAAGGAGAACATGAGAATCATCTTAGGACTGTGTTGCAGACATTGCGAGAACATCAGCTTTATGCTAAGTTCTCGAAATGTGAATTCTAGCTAGACTCGGTAGCATTTTTGGGGCATGTTGTATCCAAAGATGGAATTATGGTAGATCCTAAGAAGACCGAAGTTGTGTAGAAATGGACTAGACCTACTTTTCCTATAGAGATTCGCAGCTTTTTAGGCTTAGCAGGCTATTACATGCATTTTTGTGCAGGATTTCTCTAGAATGGCAGCGCCGCTGACCAAGCTAACATAGAAAAATGCAATGTTTCAGTGGACAGAGGAATGTGAGTAAAGCTTTCAGAAACTCAAAACGTGTCTGACAACTGCACCAATATTAGCTTACCACTAGGTTCCGGAGGATTTTCAGCTTTCTGTGATGCCTCGAGGGTGGGATTAGGATGTGTTCTCATACAGAATGGTGGTGTTATATCTTATGCTTCCAGACAATTGAAAAATCATGAGCAAAACTATCCTACACATGATTTGGAGATGGCTGCAGTGGTATTTGCTCTAAAAATTTGAAGGCATTACCTATATTGCAAAACTTGTGAGATTTATACTGACCATAAAAGTCTGAAGTATATCTTTCAGCAGAGGGATCTGAATCTTTGGCAGCATCTTTGGATGGACTACTCAAAGACTATGATTGTTCTATTTTGTATCATCATGGAAAAGCCAATATGGTGGCTGATGTATTGAGCCAAAAATCTATGGGAACTTTGGCACACATAGCTCCTGCAAAGAGACTTTTGGCCAAAGATATTCAAAGACTAGAAGATACAGGTATCAGATTTTGTGTCAGAAATTCAGAGGCATTGTTGGCTTGTGCTCAAGCTAAGTCTTCATTAGTTGAGCGCATTAAGGCCACCCAATATGAGGATGAACGATTATGCAAATACAGAGATGAGGCCTTAGCTGGTAAAAGCAAGGATATGATTGTTGAAAATGATGGTGTTCTTCAAATGGGTGACAGGCTATGTTTAGAAGACGTAGATGGGTTGAGACATGCTATTCTTGAAGAAGCCCACAACTCTAAATACACCATACATCCTGGATCCACAAAAATGTACCATGACCTAAAGCAATTTTATTAGTGGGAAGGTATGAAGAACGATGTCGCTAACTTTGTTTCTAGTTGTTTCACTTGTCAGCATGGTCAAGGCTGAGCATCAGCGACCCGCAGGACTGTTACAATAAATTAAGATCCCATAGCGGAAATGGGAAATAATTACTATTGATTTTGTCACCGGTCTACCACAAACTCTTAGAGGTTATGATTCGGTCTGGGTAATTGTAGATCGACTGACAAAATCAGCACACTTTTTGCCAGTGAAGACTACATATGGTGGAGTGAGGTATGCATAGATATTTATGAACGACTTCACGGAGTTCCAGTATCCATCATCTCTGATAGAGGATCACAATTCACTTCACGCTTTGGGAAATCTTTTCAAGAAGCACTGGGTCGGACCTAGCTAGGAGTGCATAGACACGGGCCTGACCGCCACCTGATCGACCTCCCCCTCTACAGCGACCCCTAGCAGACTAATCTCCACCCCTAGATGGTTGGGTAGGTGGGGTGAAGTAATTGGAGCTGAAGCCGATGGCTGACTCCTCTTCTGAGATGAACCCCCAAGACGATGAGGACACTACCTCCATATGTGACCCAACTCTCCACACTCATAACAACTCCCGGGTTCTAGAGATAGGGACTGAAGGGAAACCCTAGCACCGGAATGACTAGCAGATGCACCTTGCATAGAGGAGCCCTAAACTGATGGAGCACGGAACGAACTCTGGTCTGAAAGGGCACTGCGTGATGAATGGCCCTACTGAGAATTGTGAGAACCATGACCCAATGATGCCCCATGGTAACTGGGCGAGCTGACTGAGCATGCCTGAATAGATGGCCTCTACCGTGCTGAAACTAACCTATCGAAGGAGCACTACCATAACTACCAGATCCCCGAGTCCTCATGGCCTCTCTCTCATCTTGCTCCTGGTGACAAACTAACTCAATCTTGCGGCCAATATCGACAACCTCCTTAAAAGTAGCACCAGACACCCTCTCCCTGGTTATGAGAATCCAAAGCTGATATGTGAGGCCATCAACGAACCTCCTAATCCTTTCTCTCTCCGTAGGAACCAACCAAACAGCATGACGAGCTAATTTTGAGAACCTCATCTCATACTGTGTCACAGTCATATCTCCTTGACGCAATCACTCAAACTGCATGTGTAGCTCCTCTCTGCCAGATTGTGGCACATACTTCTCCTAAAATAGAATGGAGAACTACTGCCAGGTAAGGGGTGCTTTACCAACAGGCCTACGCCTCTCATAAGCCTCCCACCAAATAAAGGCGGCTCCAGAAAACTGAAAAGCAGTGAAAGTGACCCCGCTGGTCTCCAGAATACCCGATGTTTGAAGAATTCTCTGACACTTATCCATGAAATCCTTGGCATCCTCACCCTCTGCACCACTGAAAGTCAAAGGCTGAAGTCTACCAAACCTCTCCAATCGATGTTGCTCGTCCTCTGGCATAGCAGGATCTACATAGTCCTGAATGGCTACAATCGGCTGGGCAGGAAGTGCCCCCTCACCCCTATGTCTGAAATCCCTGCTCGGGTATATGAGCGGCGGGAGTCTGAGTGCATCCCCAGCCTGAGAAGTAGCTACCACTGAAGTAACTGAGACCGCCTGAGCTAGGCCAGTGCATACTGATAGAATCTTAGTCAGGGCCTCCTAAAGACCTGGAATCACAATGAGCACAGTTGGTGCCTGAGCTGGTGCTACTGGAGCATTCACAACTGGGACCTGATCCTGAACTAGCTCAGCTGGTGAGTCTGCAAGTGCGGCCCTAGCTGCGGTGCGAGCTACTTCTCTGCCCCTACCACGACGTAGACCACGTCCTCAACCCCTAGTGGCCAAATCTGGTTGTACCGGTGGTCGTCCATCCTAACCGGTCGCTCATGTCCTCACCATCTGTGAGAGAATAGAATAATAGAAGTTTAGTACTCGTATCAACATATTCGCACGATAAGAATTTCAAAAATATAAAGTTTTTCCTAAAGGTTCTACTGCCTCCCGAGGATAAACATAGACGTCTCCGTACCAATCAGCGAGACTCTATTAAACCTGCTCATGACTCGTGAGACCTATGTAACCTAGGCTCTGATACTAATTTATCACGATCCTAAACTGGACTAGGTCGTCATGGCGCCTATCATGAAACAAGGCCAGCCGACACAAAACACCAAACCAATTAATAGTTATAATAATCCATAATTAAGTCATTAATGAGTGATAAATCCCAATAATAGAGTGAAATAAAACAAATGCGGGAAAAAAATAACACTGCCCGACATCGGGGTGTCACCAGTCATGGGCATCTAAATATCCATCTAAGAGTATGAAAAGACTACACAGTCTAGTACAAAGCTAGTACAAGGAAAGTAAGGATATGAAGGAGAAGCACTAGGCTGCAAACGTCGAGCAGCTACCTAGTCAACTCCGTACAGCCTGCTGGAAGAAATCAAACCTCGCTAGCATGACCCGAGACTCCTGAATCTGCACATAGGGTGCAGGGAGTAGTGTGAGTATGCCCACCCAGTAATTAATAACAACAAAGGTAGTTGAGCGATAAGAAAATACGTAAAACACAGCAAAATGCCATAAAGAGGCAGTCTAAAACTAGAACAATGAAATAAAATAGTAAAAACTCGTAGAAACACCTTAGTTCAGTAAAAACCTCTTTAAAACATCTTTTAGCAGTTCAAACGAGTGAATCAAAATAGGGAGAAAAGATAGAAACATAAAGTCAGCCCCTCGTCAAGATACCAACAGAACCAGCCCCTTGGGCAAGATACCAACAGAACCAGCCCCTCAGGCAAGATACCAATAGAACCAGCCCCTCGGCTATCTCACAATCACTCGAATTAGCCCCTCGGGCTATATCACATCACAAATTGGGTACCCGCACTCACTGGGGTGTACAGACTCCATGAGGGCCCCCTTATGGCCCAAGCTCAATATCAAGCCATCTCGTGGCATAATCAAATAGGCTCTCGGCCTTATATCAATCCACCTCGTGGCGTAACAACTTAGGCCCTCGTCCTCAAAATCATAAATCATTACAACACTAATACGGTGCGCAGCTCGATCCCATAATAACCTTACGACACAAGCCTTAAGCCCTACTCACTCAGAAATATCTAAAAGCCACTCGGGCACAGTAAAATATGATGCTCACCCCAAAATATAATTTAAGATGTCAAAATAGAGTAAATATGGCTGAGCTATGAAAAACTGTAGAATAAAGCATGATTGAGTTCAAATAACAAATCAAAATAGTGAGGAATAGTAGTAAAAATCCCCTACGGGTTCAAAACAGTTGACACGAGGCCCAAATATAGCATTTAGCCCAAAACATGATGATAGCAAATAGTTATCAATCAAATACACAGTTAAACAGTCATATGGGATGGACTAAGTCACAATCCCCAACGGTGCACGACCCCACGCTTGTCATTTAGCGTGTGCATCACCTCAAAATAGCTCAACGATGTGAAATCTGTGATTTCATACACTCAAGACAACATTTACAATTATTACTTACCTCTATCCGGTCCAAACTCTAGCTCGCGATGCCTTTGCCTCTCGTCTCGGCCACAACTCGCACCGAATCTATCCAAAGTCAGATCATGACGTCAATGCTAAGGGAATTAAACCCATGCAAAAATAATCAAATTACGACACAATTCCCAAAATTTACCAAACCCGACCCCCTAGGCCTACGTCTCAGAATTTGACAAATTTTACATCAATCGAACCCTTATATCACCACTAGTTCATGCATATCAAAAGTACCAAAATCGGACCTCAAATGGCCCCTCAAATCACCACTCAAAGCTCTCCAATTAACCAAGTCCTAACCCCAAATTTACCACTAATTTTTCCTAAAATTTCATGCTAACAACGATAAAAATCACCATAATAACGGGCTTAGGAACCAAGGACCTTACCTCAATGAATTCCTCTGAAAATCTCCCTTGAAATGGCTCCCAAAAGCTTCACCCCGAATGAAATATTGAGAAAAATGGCCAAAAATCGCAGAAGGTGAAATATATACCTTCTGACCCAGGGATTCCGCACCTCGGTCTATTTCCACTTTTGTGGTCCTGCTTCTACGGTCTAACCAACCGTATTTGTAGTTTTCACTTAAAGGCCCATTTTCGTATCTGTGATAAAATTCCCGCACCTGTGCTATCGCAGGTGCACTCCCTTAGCCACTTCTGCGTTTCCAGTTGATTCCCTTTTTGCCGCATATGCGGCTAGCATTCCGCTTTTGTGGGCATCGCACTTGTGGCCTTCCTACCACAGGTGTGGTTATGACAGCAGCAATAACTTCAGCTGCCAAGCTCAACTCCAAAATCTTCCATCAACCATCCGAAATCACCCCGAGGCCCTCGGGACCTCAACTAAAAGCACAACCAAGTCATATACCACTATCCAAACTTATACCAATCAAACACCTCAAATAACATCGAATCAACCAAATCACATCGGATTCAAGCCTAAGGTTCCAAAAATCTTCCGAATTACGCTTTTGATCAAAACGTCTATCATACCACATCCGAATGGCCTGAAATTTTGCACACATCCCAAATGACACAATGAACCTAATACAACTCCCAGAATTCCATTTTTGACCCCTTTATTAAGACTCACCTAACAATCGAAAAATGCCAAAATATCATTTTCACCAATTCAAGCCTAAATCTACAACGGACCTCCAAAACACGTTCCGATCACGCTCCTAAGTCCCAAATCACTTCCTGAAACTACCCAAACCATTGGAATTCCCATCCGAGCCCTTTACACATAAGTCAATATCCGGTTGACTTTTTCAATTTAAGCTTACTCAGAAAAGACTAAGTGTCTCAAATTTAAGCTTACTCAAACAAGACTAAGTGTCTCAAACCTTACCAAAACCTCTCCGAACCTGAGCCAACCAACCTGATAACACATAATACAGTTGAACACGACCATAAGAAGTAGAATGGAGAAAGCAGAGTGGTAACACATGAAACAACCGGCTGGGTCATCACAGTGCATTTGGACAGGGTCTCGAGTGGCTCGGGTTATTTTCAGACCACCCGTAGCAAAGTTAGAAAACTAGACATTCCAGTTATGTTTTCCTTCTACGTGAACACGAAAGGACCCTCGCGTTAACTTAGAAGGATTTGGAGGACTGGGGATGGGGGATTTTTTCCCTTCGTGTTCGCGTAGGAAGTGCCGCATTTGCGAAGGCCTGGCCCCTTCCTTCGCATTCGTGATGGGTGGGACACATTCATATAGCAGCCTGGACCTGGGCCACCGTATTTCCAATCACATTTGCGTGCCTGGCCACACGTTTATGTAGAGCCTTTTATGGCTCATCAGGCTTTTGCCTTCACGATCGCGTGTGCTTGGCCGCGATCGCATATAAGGACCCTAGCCAGAAACATTTTAAAAACGGGACTTAGGCTAGTTTGAGTTCATTTATTGCACTCTTGGGCGAGTTTGGAGATTAAAGAGGGGAAGTTCAACCTAGCTTTTGAAAGTAAGTAATTTCTTTCTAATATGAGTTTAATACATAGATTATGGGTAGATTTTAAAATGTAAATTTGTGGAAATCATGGGTTTAGATGAAAAACTTAGGTTTAGATAAAAATAGGATTTAATCACGATAATGGGTATAGAATTTAGTAAAAATTATGTATTTGAGTTCCTGAAGTTATGGGTAAGAACCTTTTCGAAAATTTCAAGAATCCAGGCACATGGACCCGAGGGTGAATTTTTGGAATCCTTCAATTGGGGTTGAGTAATCACTTTAATGGTTAGAATATGAACTTTTGAACATACATTGATTTATTTATACAACATTTGACTAGTTTTGGATTGTTCGGCACTGTGTTGATGCTTTAGAGTGAATTGGAGACCGGAAAGTGAGCTTTGAGACAAGGTAAGTCTCTTGCCTAACCTTGTAAGAGGGAATTTACTCCATAGGTTATTCGAATTAATATATGTTTCTAATTGCGGGAGCTACGTACGCACGAGGTGAGGAGAGTCCGCACATAGCTATTAATTATGCTTATGTCCGGGTAGTTTAGGATCCAAATCATGAATTTTTTGTAATATTTACATCTACTTGTTAACTCAAATGCCTAGATTACATTAAAACTTGTTAGAAGAATTGAAAAAGACCAAATTTCTCTTGCTTAAGCTTTGAGCTGATCACATGACCGTAAATGGAAATTTTATCACATCGTGTATTGGCCTTATTATAATATGAAAATCAAATGCTTATAAAGTATCCTCTCCTCTTGTGGATTGGGCTGAACACCTTGACAGTAGAATAGATGTCTACAGATCATGCCGCACGTTCCTCAGCAGTATACATATTGTTCTGGATGGGGTAGTACGACCTTGGCGTAAATCATGCTTAATAATACTCGTAGCCTAATCATAATTGATATCACTTTGTGGCTTGTGAGGCTGCAATTATTAATGACAGGAATTTACTTGGAATTTAATTATTTGTGAAAGAATTACTTGTTCCGTCTCGCTAATGAGTAATTATTATTATTCACATATCCCATGTTCATTTAGATATTTCTTTATTCACATTATTAGCCCATAGTAAGTGTTGAAATCGACCCCTCGTCACTACTTCTTTGAAGTTAGACTTGATACTTACTGGGTCCATATTTTTCATGTACCCACGCTACACTTCTGCACTGACCATGCAAGATCTGAGGGAAGTGCACCTAGCGATCACACCGGCGTGAACCCTCATTACCTAGAGGCCTAGTGGTGAGATGCTTTCTTGAGTCATTCTGCGGCATCCTAGAGTCTTTCCTTTACTTTCATTCCTCTCTATTTTGATTTCAGACAGTAGCTAGGATTTTGTATAATCTATTAGTGCTCATATACTTATGATGCCAGGTCTTGGCACACACACTAGTAGACTTGTGGTATTGGATTATTTCTATGGTTATGATTGAACTCAATAGCTTTCATTTATATTATTTTAAACCTGTTATTTCTCAAATCTTTTAAATTAAGAAAAGATTAATTACTTGGAAATCTATTAAAAAGGGTCACGTGGTTAGTCACTGTTTGCTTGCCTAGCGGTGGCGTTGGGCGCCGTCACGGCCTATAATAGAATTAGGTCGTGACAATATGGTATTAGAGCATTAAGTTCATGTAGGTTTCACAAGTTATGAGCATGCCTAATAGAGTCTTGCGGATCGGTGTAGAGACGTCCGTACTTATCTTCGAGAAGCTATAAGGTGTTAGGAAACTACTCTTTCTTTGTGTTCTATCATGCAGTTGATGTGATACTAAGTATATTTCTCTTATTCTCTCAGATATGGTGAGAACACGCACAGCTAATGTTCCAGATCCGGGAGGAGCTGATCCCCCTATTGCTAGAGCTCGGGGAAGGGCTCTTGCCTGTGGTAGAGGATGAGGATATCCCAGAGTTTCTCTAGCTATGCCACTAGAGGATCCCATTATTGACGAGCAAGGCGAGGTACCTACAGCAGAGCCAGCCTTGGTAGATTTCATGTCAGCATCGGTATTCTAGGGGATCATGGGTCGTATGCTACAGTTTATGGATATTATGACTCAGGATGGTTTATTTCAAGCAGACCCAGCCATATCACAAGCAGGAAGGGGAGAAAATACCCCTACCGCTCAGGCTCCAGGGCATGTAGCCGGTGTGTATCAGGCCCCAAGCACACTACCTATAGGTGGAGCCCAGACAGTGGCATTAGTTGCACCTGAGCCTAGACCAGCTACGGTCGGCAAGATGCAGAAGCTATTGGACAGATGGACCAGGCTACATCCTCCTATCTTTGGAGATGAGCGACATGAGGATCCCTGGGACCTCATTGATCAGTATAGGGACAGACTTCACAACATGAGGATATTGGAGTCCCACGGGGTGGACTTTTCTACTTTCCAACTTGAGGGTAGGGCTTGCAGATAGTGGCAGTCCTATCTTCTTGGCAAATCAACAGATTCTCCTCCCATAACTTAGGACAGGTTCACCTGGATCTTTCTGGATAGGTACATTCCACCCTCTCAGAGGGAAGAGTTACGGTTTTAGTTCGAGCAGCTCCAGTAGGGTCAGATATTAGTGACCGACTACGAGATGAGGTTCTCTGAGTTTTCTTACCATGCACTTATGATACTTCCTACTAATGCATAAAGAGTGCGGAGGTTTGTTATAGGATTACATATTGGTATTCAAGCCACTATGGCCTGAAAGGTCAAGATGAGGACATCTTACGAGCTAGTTGTGGAGATAGCTCAAAGGATTAAAGGTGTACATCATCGCAGCCGTGAGTAGGCTCGGAGGGATAAAAGGTTTTGATATTCGACAAAGTTCAGAGGTGCCCCGATGGGGGGTAGAGGTCAATTCATAAGGGGTCAGTCCAGCAGGCCTGCATATCTAGCACCACCCCCTCCTTGGGGTGCTCCAGTGCGACCTTATTTTAGCATCATGCCAGAGAGTTCCTACTACCCACTGGCTATTCAGGGTTCATCCAATGGGTATTCAGGCCATCGGGATATCTTCAGGTCAGTAGTCCACCGTACCGAGAGGTTGTTTCGAGTGCAAGGATCTCAGTCATATGCATAGGTTCTACCCCAGGCTTTAGGGCAAGGCAGTGCAGTAGGCTCAGCAGCTAATGATTACAGCACCAGCTGTCCCACCAGTCGTTCGATCGCCCAGATGTGGAGGGCAGGTGGGCAGGGGCTGCCCTAAAGGTGAAGGCCAGCCAGCGCTAGTCAGGTGGCACTCCATCTAGATTCTATGCCTTTCTGATCAGACCAGATGTAGTGTCCTCAAATGTCGCGATCACAGGTATTATTTGTGTCTACGATAGGATTCTTCAGTACTATTTGATCCAAGGTCTACATATTCATATGTCTCATCTTTGTTTTCTCATTTCCTAGGTGTTTCCCGTGAGTCCTTGGGTGCTCCTATTTATGTGTCCACTCTCGTGGGCGATTCTGTTGTTGTAAATCGAATCTCACAGTCTTGTATTGTTACATTCTATGGTTATAAGACTAGAACGGATCTTCTGTTACTTTATATGACCAACTTTGAGGTCATCCTGGCATGTACTGGTTGCCTCTATATCACGCCATCCTTGATTGCTATGCCAAGACTGTTAACTTGGCGATGCTAGAGTTGCCTAGATTGGAGTGGAAGGGTTCGTCTGTCAACGCACCTTGTCAGATCATCTCTTTTATGAAGGCTCGACACATGATTAAGAATGATTATTTGGCTTATCTAGCTTATGTTCAGGATACTACTGCAGAGACTCCGACGATTGATTCAGTGCCCGTGGTCCGGGAGTTCTCCAATGTGTTTCATTCTGATCTTCTAGGCATGCCACCAAATCATGATATTGGTTTCTATATTGATTTGTCTCTAGGTACCCAGCCTATCTCTATTTCACCGTGTCCCATGGCTCCGAGAAAGTTAAAGGAGTTGAAGGAACAGATTGAGGAGTTGCTAGCAAAGGGTTCATCAGAACGAGTGTATCGCCTTGGTGTGCACCAGTGTTATTTGTGAAGAAGAAAGATGGGACTATGCGGATGTGCATTGATTACCTCTAGTTGAACAAAGTTACCATCAATAAGAAGTACTTATTGTCACATATTAATGATTTATTTGACCAGTTACAGGGTGCCAGGGTGTTCTCTAAGAGCGACTTGAGATTGGGGTACCATCAGTTGAAGATTCGGGATTCAGATGTTTCGAAGACTACCTTCTGGACTAGATATGGCCATTATGAGTTTCTAGTGATGTCCTCAATCATGGGTGTTCAGCCCATATATTGATTCATTTGTCATTGTCTTTATTGATGACATTTTGATCTACTCATGTAGCATAAAGGAGCACGAGCAGCAATTGAGAGTGGTCCTCCAGACCTTGCGGGAATAGAAGTTATATGCTAAGTTCTCCAAGTATGAGTTTTGGCTAGATTATGTAGCATTCTTGGGCCATGTTGCATCAGGCAATGGTATTAAAGTATATCCCAAGAAGATCAAGGTAGTTAAGAGTATGCCTTGTCCTACTACGGTGACCGAGATCAGGAGCTTCTTAGGGTTAGCAATTTATTATCACCGATTTGTAGAGGGCTTCTCATCTATTGCAGCATTGCTGACTAGATTGACCTAGAAAGGTGCTCTGTTTTGATTGTCCGGTGATTGTGAGGCGAGCTTTCAGAAGCTCAAGACCGCATTGGCTTCAGCACCGGTATTGGTATTGCCTTCTAGTACAGGGAAGTATACTGTATATTGCGATTCTTCACGCGTTGGCTTAGGTTATGTATTGATGAAGGAGGGGAAAATTATTGCATAGTCTTCATGTCAACAGAAGCCCCGTAAGAAAAATTACCCTATACATGATTTGGAGTTGGCTGCGATTGTTCAGGCTCTTAAGATTTGAAAACATTGTCTTTATGGGGTGTCATGTGAGGTTTATACTGATCATCTCAGCTTGCAGCATTTGTTCAAACAGAGGGATCTCAATTTGAGGCAGCGCAAGTGGCTTGAGTTATGGAAGGATTATGATATTACCATCATTTCTCATCCGGGCAAAGAAAATGTAGCTGCGGATGCCTTGAGCAGAAAAGAGGAAAGTATGGGTAGTTTGGCATTCATTTAAGTAGAGTATAGGCCACTAGCTTTAGACATTCAGTCATTGGCTAACTGACATGTGAGGTTGGATATTTCAGAGCCCAATCAAGTTCTTGCATGCATCGTTGCCCAGTCTTCACTATTTGAGCATATTGAGGCTCGCAGTTTGATGATTCGCACTTGTTAGTTTTCATAGAGACGGTACTATGGGGTGGTTCCAAGGAGGTTACTATCGGTAGGAATGGTGTTCTACGACTCCAGGGTCATCTATATGTTCCTAATGTTGATGGGCTAAGGGAAAGGATTCTAGAAGAGGCACACAGTTCTTGGTATTCTATTCATCTAGGTGGTACAAAGATGTATCGCGACCTGAGGCAGCATTATTGGTGGCAGCGGATGAAGAAGGAAATAGTTTAATATGTTGTTAGGTGTCTAAATTGCCAGCAGGTTAAGTATGAACATTATAGGCTAGGTGGACTACTCTAGCAGATGATTATACCTGAGTGGAAATGGGAGCGCATTACTAGGGACTTTGTAGTTGCCACGGGCCTTGCAGAAGTTTGATGCAGTTTGGGTCATTGCCGACAGGTTAACCAAGTCGGCACACTTCATTCCGGTTGTAACCATGTATACTTCATAGAAGCTTCCTAGATTTACATTCAGGATATAGTTCGGTTGCATGGTTTTCCTATTTCCATCATATCAGATAGAGGCCCTCAGTTCACTTTGCATTTTTGGAGGGAAGTAGAGAGTGAGTTAGGGACTCGGGTAGAGCTCAGCATAGCCTTTCATCCACAGACCGATGGATAGTCAGAGTGGACAATTCAAATCTTGGAGGACATGCTCAGAGCATGTGTGATTGATTTTTAAATGTGGTGGGATCGGTTCTTACCCTTAGCCAAGTTTTCTTACAACAACTGTTATGAGTCCAGCGTCGAGATGGCTCCATTTGAGGCTTCATATGGTCTGTGACGATGTTCTCCCATCAGATAGTTCAAGCTTGGCGAGGCTATATTATATGGTACTGATTCGGTGAAGGATGCCTTAGAAAGGGTAAAGTTGATTCAGGAGCAACTTCGCACTGCACAGTCCAAACAGAAGAGTTACGCGGATCAGAAGGCGCGTAATTTATCATTTATGGTGGGCAAGAAAGGTCTCTTGGAGGTCTTCATGAAGGGAATCATGAGGTTCAGGAAGAAGGACAAGTTGAGCCCACTGGTTACAGGCCCATTCGAGGTGTTGAGACGAGTTGGGGAGGTTTCTTATGAGCTTGCTTTACCTCCCAGTATAGTGGGAGTTCGTCCTATTTTCCACGTGTCTATGTTTCGAAGGTACCATGCTGACAGTTTACATGTGTTAGACTTCAACACAATTCAGTTAGATGAGAGCCTGGGTTGTGAAGAGGATCCAGTTGCCATTGTTGATAGGCAGGTTCGTCAGTTAAGGTCCAAGAAGATTTCAGAGGTAAAGTTTTAGTGGAGGGGCCAACCAGTCGAGGAAGTGACTTGGGAGGCCTAGGAAGACATGCGGAGCATATATCCACATTTAATCAACACTCCATATATGATTCTAGACTTGTTCAAGGATGAATATTTGTTTAAGAGGTGGAAAATGTAACGACCCGACCGATCGTTTTGCTTTATAGAACCCTATTCCCCTAAATAAATATGTGCTTTTACTATTTTATGACTTACGTGGATGGTTAGTTCGGGATTTGGAAGGGTTCGCATTGAAATCTAAACACTTGGTTCCTTTGTTTGGCCTTAAAAGGCTAAGTTTGACTTCGGTCAACGTTTTGAGTGAACGACCTCGGAATCGGGATTTGATGGTTCCAATAGATTTGTATAATGATTTTGGACATGGGCATATGTTCAGATAGGGTTTGGATGACCTGGGAGCGCTTCGGCGCCTAATAGTGAAGTTGGCTCATGGAAGGTTTTAAAGTTCATTAAATTTGGTTTAAATTGGGTTTTGGTGTTATCGAGGTCCGTTTGGGATTCCGAGCCTGGGAATAGTTCCATATGGTGATTTAAGTCTTGTACACAAAATTTGGTGTCATTCCGGTAGTCTAACTATGATTCGGCGCGTCCGGACTTAATTGGAAACTTGAAGTTCAATTTTTGATTTAATTTGGTTTTGGGGTGTGATTCTTAGTTTCGTTGTTATTTTACGTGTTTCAAGAGTTCGAGCCAGTCCGTGTTATGTTTATGGATTTGTTGTGCATTTGGATGGGGTTCCGAGTGGCTCGGGTGTGCTTTGGACCACTCGGAGCAAAGTTGGAAAAATAAGAAATGCCAGTTCTGGTTTCCTTCTTTGCGAACATGGAAGGACCCTCACGTTCATGTAGAAGGATTTTGGGGAGTGGATCTAGGGGATTTTAGCCCTTCGCGTTCGCGTAGGAATGGCCGCGTTCGCGGAGGCCTGGTCCCTTTGGCCTTTATGTTCACGATAGGTGGGACGCGTTCGCATAGGAGCTTGGGCCTGGGCCTGGGCCACCCCATTTCCCACTGCGTTCGTGTGCATGGCCCTGCATTCGCATAGAGCCTTTGCTGGGCTCCTCAGGATTTTGCCTCCGCGATCATGTGTGCTTGGTCGCGATCGCATATAAGGACCCATGGGCTAAAACATTTTAAAAACAGGACTTAGGCTATTCTGAGTTCATTTATTGCACTATTGGGCGATTTTGGAGCATTAAAGAGGGGGATTTCAACCTAGATTTTGAAGGTATGTAATTTCTACCTAATGTGAGCTTAATACATAGATTATGGGTAGATTTTAACATGTAAATTTGTGAAAATCATGGGTTTAAATGAAAAACCTAGGTTTTGATAAAAATAAACCACAAAAATGGTTATGGAATTTAGTGAAAACTATATATTTGAGTTCATGAGGTTATAGGTAATAAGCTTTCTTAAAAAAATTTCCGAAATCGGGGAACGTGGGCCCGGCGGTGAATTTTAGGAACCCTTCAATTGCCATTGGGTAATCACTTTAATGGTTAGAATATGAACTTTTGAACATACATTGATTGATTTATACAACATTTGACTAGCTTCAGATTGTTCGGCACCGAGTTAAGTCTTTAGAGTGAATTGGAGGTCGAAAGTGAGCTTTGAGACGAGGCAAGTCTCTTGCCTAAACTTGTAAGAGGGAATTTACTCCATAGGTGATTTGAATTAATATATGTTTCTAATTGTGGGGGCTACGTACGCACGAGGTGACAAGAGTCCGTACATAGCTATTAATTATGCTTATGTCCGGGTAGTTTAGGACCCAAATCATGAATTTCTTGTAATATTTACATCTACTTGTTAACTTAAATGCCTAGATTACATTAAAACTTGTTAGAAGAATTGTAAAAGACCGGATTTCTCTTGCTTAAGCTTTGAGCTGATCACGTGACCTTAAATGGAAATTTTATTACATCGTGTATTGGCCTTATTATAATATGAAAGTCAAATGCTTATAAAGTATCCTCTCTTCTTGTGGATCGGGATGAATGCCTCGACAGTAGAATAGATATCTATAGATCGTGCCGCACGTTCCTCAGAAGTATACGCATTGTTCTGGATGGGGTCATACGATCTTGGCGTAAATCATGCTTAATAATACTCGGAGCCTAATCATACTTGATATCACTTTGTGGCTTGTGAGGTTGCAATTATTAATGATAGGAATTTACTTGGAATTTAATAATTTGTGAAAGAATTACTTGTTCCTTCTCGCTAATGAGTTATTATTATTATTCACATATCCCATGTTCATTTAGATATTTCTTTATTCACATTATTAGCCCATAGTAAGTGTCGAAGTCGACCCCTCGTTACTACTTCTTCAAGGTTAGACTTGATACTTACTGGGTACATGTTGTTTATGTACTCACGCTACACTTCTGCATTGACTGTGCAGGATCTAAGGCATGTACATCTGGCGATCACACCGACGCGCACCCTCGTTATCCGGAGGCCTAGTGGTGAGCTACTTTCCTGAGTCGTTCCGCAGCATCCTAGAGTCTTTCTTTTACTTTCATTCCTTTTTATTTTGATTTCAGGCAGTAGCTAGAGTTTTGTATAATCTATTAGTGTTCATACACTTGTGATACCAAGTCTTGGTACATACACTAGTAGACTTGTGATTTTGGATTATTTTTGTGGTTATGATTGTACCACGACCCCATACCCTCCGGTCGTGATGGCGCCTATCGCAGTACTAGACTAATCGATTTGACATTTATAACATAAAGGTCTTTTTCTTAACTCATTTCCTAATCAGATAATATCACAAATCTTCCGTATAAATATTTCAAAACAAGCGGAAAAATATGCTAAACATCAAACACTGCCCGATCCTTGTGTCACTAGTCATGAGCCACTAAAATACAGTCTGATATTGTCTACTCAATACAAGATAAGTCTGATAAAACAAAAATTAATATATAGGTAGGAGAAAGGCAAGGTTGCGGATGCCCTGCTAACTCCAGGAATGGTCTAAAGGAAAGGAACAACTCTCAGTCGGATGCCCTGACACCTGGATCTGCACACAAGGTGCAAGGAGTAACGTGAGTACGCCAACTTAATAAGTAACAATTATAAATAAAGGCTAAGTGCAGTGACGAGAATTTAAAAAGAACATATACATCTCATAACATAAAAACCTCAGTGAAAATAACAAGACAAATCAGTATATGAATCCCGAACATTTCGTAAAAATTTCAGTTTCAATGAAAGTTATATAAAAAATTTGTTCAACATTTTCATTAGAGGCTCAGTGTAAAAGAAGAGTGAAAATAGTAATTTCTTAAAACAAGCCCCTCGGGTAAAATATCACTCATATATATAGCTCATCGGCCAAGCCTCTCAGTCACTCATGACTCAACTCTCATCAATCAACACTCACACTCAATAAGTGCCTTATAATAACCGTTGTGGTGTGCTGCCGATCAATAAATATATAGTCAACTGCACTCACTAGGGGTGTGCAGACTACGGAGGGGCTCTTACAGCCCAAGTGCTATATCGCTACGGCATGCAGCCCGATCTAACATATCGATGCGGCGTGCAGCCCGATCCATATATATATATATATATATATATATATATATATATATATATATATATATATATATATATATATATATATATATATATCCGATCTCTAACTATCCTCACAATCCGGCCCTCGGCCTCACTCACCCGTCAACCTCAGAAGCCACTCAAGCATTTCAGTACAAACTCAGGGAACTCAGCCCAAAACACTTTCATATATTAAAATAGAGTGATGAATAAGATTAAATAGTAAACAGGTATAAACCATGACTGAGGATAATGCTTTCTATCAAAACAATGAGAGGATAACAGTAAAATACCCATAAGGATCCAAATAATATGGCACAAGGCCCCAAACATGGCATTCAGCCCAAGTTAACAGAATTATTTCTAAAACACATAGATTTCATATAGTGTTTATCAACATATGCAACTCTACAGTTGCCACGAAACGGATCAAGTCACAATCCCTACTGGTGCACGCCCACACGCCTATCACCTAGCATGTATGTCACCTCATTTATTAAAATAGTACAAAATTCTGGGGTTTCATACACTCAGGTCTAGATTTACAATCGTTTCTTACCTCAAACCGAATGAAAATCTACTCCGCGCTGCCTTTGCCGCTCGACTCGGCCTCAAATCGCCCCGAATCTATCCAAAATCAGAATCATATCATCAATACATGCTAAAGGAACAAAGCCCATCCAAAAATTATCAAATTTAATCAAAATTCCCAAAATTGGCCAAATCCGACCCTCGGGCCCACGTCTTGGAATCCGATAAAATCACAACACTAGAATCCTTATCCCCTCACGAGTCCATACATACCAAATTTACCAAAATCCAACTTCGTTTGACCCCTCAATCACCCAATTTTAACACTCAAATTTCAAGCCTAATTCCCCAATTTTCACCCTTAAATCTCACAAATTCCAAGCTTAATCTAATGAAAATCAACATAGAATCGAGTATTAAGTTCAAAAATTTTACCTCAACAAGTTTCCCCTTGATTCCTTCTGCAAAACCCTCCAAAAGTTCCAAAAACCGAGTTGAAATTGTGAAGAATGACCCAAATTTCCGAAGGGTTCTTTTCATACTTTTTGCCGAGCGATTTCCGCATCTGCGGTCTCCAAGTCACTTCTGCGATGCTGCACTTGCGAAAAATCCATTGCAGGTGCGGTCCTCACTTAAATCCCAGAAACCGCTTCTACAGTCAACTTCTCGCTCATGCGGTCTCGCAGAAGCGGTCCTTTGTGCGCTCCTGCGGACCGCCTCAACTCTTAATTCTCCACATCTGCGGCCTCCTTCTCGCACCTGCGGTCCCCAATCCGTAGGTGCGGATATGAAAGAAGCAGCAACTTCAGCTACTCAAACCAAGTTCCAATCTTTCCGTTAACTATCAAAATTCATCCTAAGGCCCTGGGGTTGCCAAACAAAAATACCAACAAGTCACACTATACAAACTTATTACAACCTTCGGAACACTCAAAACAACAATGATACACCAAATCACCCTCGAATTTAAGCCTAAGGATTTCTAAACTTTCGAATTCCGCAAATGAAGCCAAAACCCATCAAAACCTCATTCGAATGACCCAAAATTTTGGACACACGTCACAAATGACACAACATACCTACTCCAATTTCCGGAATTCCATTCTGACCCAGATATCGAGATTTCCAGTGCCGACCGAAAAATGCCAAATTTTTAATTTCGCCAATTCAAGTGTAAATCAACCACAAACCTCCAAATAACATTTCGAACCCACTCCTAATTCCCAAATAACCAAACAAAGCTATCTGAACCATAAAACACCAATTCCAAGATCATTTACCCACAAGTAAACTTCATGTTGACTTTTCTAATTAAAGCTTCTAAATAAGAGACTAAGTATCTCATTCCATTCCACGACCATTCCGAACTTGAACCAACTAACACGATACGAAGAAATACAGTTGAACAATACATAAAAAATCAGAAATGGGAGAAACAGGACTGTAACTCATGAAACGACCAGTTGGTTTATTACGTCCTCCCCATCTTAAGCAAACGTTCGTCCTCGAACGAGTCAAGAAACATACCTGAAGCCTCAAACAGGAGTGGATATCTGCTACGCATCTCCCGCTCAATCTCTCAAGAGGCCTCCTCTATGGGCCGACCTCTCCACTGCACTTTCACTGAAGCTATGTCCTTTGATCTCAACTTTCGGACCTGCCACTATAAAATAGCCACTGGCTACACATCATAAGTCAAATCACCGTCTAACTAAACCGTGCTGAAATCCAAAACATGAGACAGATCACCAATATACTTCTGGAGCATAGAAACATGAAATATCGGATGCACACTCGACAAGCTAGGTGGCAAAGAAAGCTCATAAGCCACCTCCCCAATCCTCCAAAGCACCTCAAAAGATCCAATGAACCGAGGACTCAATTTACCCTTCTTCTGAAATCTCATAACACCCTTCATCGGTGAAACCTTCAATAAAAACTTCTCTCCAACCATGTAAGACACATCACGAACCTTCCTGTTAGCATAACTCTTGTGTCTTGACTGTGCTATATGAAGCCGCTCCTGAATCACTTTCACCTTGTCCAAAGCATCCTGCACCAAGTTTGTACCCAAAATCTTGGCATCGCCCAGCTCAAACCATCCTACTGGAGATCTACACTATCTCCTATATAAAGCCTCATATAGAGCCATCTGAATACTCGACCGATAGCTGTTGTTATATGCAAACTCCACGAGCGGTAGAAACTGGTCCCATGTGCCCCTAAAATCAATGACATAGGTGCACAACATGTCCACCAATATATGAATAGTGTGCTCGAATAGCCCATCCGTCCGAGGGAGAAAAGATGTGCTCATCTCAACCTGAGTACCTAACTCTCGCTGCACGGCCCTCCAGAACTATGATGTAAACTGAGTACCTATATCTAAAATTATGGAAATTGGGACACCATGAAGGCGAACAATCTCTCGGATATAAATATCTGCTAACCGCTCTGAAGAAATGTAGTACGCACAGGATTGAAGTGTACGGACTTGGTTAGCCAATCCACAATCACCAAAATATCATCAAACTTCCTCAAAGTCCGTGGGAGTCCAACTACGAAATCCATGGTGATCCGCTCCCATTTTCACTCTGGAATATCTATCTACTGAAGCAAGCCACCCGCTCTCTAATGATCATTTTTCACCTGCTAACCATGAAGACACTGAGTGTCACGACCCAATTTCCATACCAGGTCGTGATGGTACCTCTCGTGAAGACAAGGCCAGCCAACTAACCCAAATCCTCCCTTTAAAAATTATTAATCATAAATGAACAGAAAGTACAACTTACTGGCGTTAAAAGCTATTAATTACAACCCAACACAACCCGGCCGGGGTGTCACAAGTCACGAGCATGTAAAGAAGACTGAACACAACTATAGGGCCAATAATAATATACAAAGTAAAATTTTTGGAATCAAAGGACAAAGTCCGGTGCCGCGAATGCCTGCGGTCATCTTGCTCAGCTACAATGGTATACCTTCAATCAGCTAATAACCCGCTACCGGGTGAACAAATACCTGCAACTGCACGTGAGGTGGAGGGAGTAAAGTGAGTACTCCAACTCAGTGAGAATAATAACTGAGCGGTAAGAAATCACATAAGAGCACTCCATCATGCAATATGGGACATCACAATCCTTTGAGAAAACAGTAAATCCTTTAGAAAATATCTGGCTCAGTTAAAAACCTCTTTTGAAAATATCATTTTCCCAACAGTCAAGCAAAAGATTGCATAATCAGATAGTGCAAGTCTACACATAAGTCAGCCCCTCGGGCACAACACTCTATTAACAAATAACACCAGGGTATCTCGTAACAGCGCAAGAAATAGCATGGATGCCAATGATATGAGAGTGCTGAATGTCATGCCACGTAGTACAAACATGAACCAATGCATGAATACAATGCAATGCACATGACCGCTGCGGCACGCAACCCGATCTATTTGGGTACCCGCGCTCACTGTGGGGGTTCAGACTCCGGAGGGGCTCCTACAGCCCAAGCGCAATATCAATATCACACCGCTGCGGCGCGCAACCCAATCCATCCTCAGTCCAGAAATGCACATATAACACTGCTGCGGTGCGCAGCCCGATCCATGATCAATCCAGAAATGCACATAAGCCACTAGGGCAATATTCAAATAACAGTTCTCAGTTCAAAACGACAGTAAGATATCATTTAAGTTTTCAAATCATGAAAAATGGCCGAATTTGCAAAATAGCATTAAAACACTAGACTGAGATCAAATAGTATGCAAAAA
>MU705392.1:19311-34589 GCA_026770625.1 Nicotiana glauca | reverse complement strand
CCCCTGCAAGCCGCAATTGATTCACTAGTATACCTCAAACTGAAACCAATACAACACATAACCATGCTATCAACTAATCAATAACGGACACCCCCACTTTGCTCAAAGCCATAGGTCAAAACACATAGAACTCGCAATCCTATATTCTACTACTTCCATAATACTGTGGTGAGATTAAACTAAATCCTTCAGAAGCTTTTACAACACAAACCTCCAATACCTCAAATCATCTGCAAATCTCATATTCATCCTCGTAACAGACAAGCCCACTCTATTAAGTAATTCAAATTCCAATTGCAGCACATATATTTTTCTGGTAACAGAGGTCTCGCTACAAAACAACATAGGGATCATACAAACTTCAGAATACTCCGTAGGAAATAACCTACCTGTTTTGCCTCAAACTATCATCTCTTTATACTCTTCCATCGTCGTAACCATCATGTAGCTTAATCTTCCTGAGTCTGGACCCATATCATGACATAAAATCTATTTCACTCCCCAACTAAACAACATGAAAGGATTCTTTAGCACACCCATAATTCGGGGCTATACATCAAGTCATGATGGAAATCAAGAACCAAATAGTACTTTTTACCCTCAAGCAGGCCTTACTCGTCACATTCAAATCATATGAATACACCTCGCAGTCACATGAAACTCATCACATAGTCATCCATCCATCACTTCCACTAATAGGGACACCGAACATATAAATTCAAAAGCACGTGCTCACATAATCAATGCCTCACTTCTCAAGCTACAGGCAAAACTTGGCCTCAAGTCCTCCAGACTGGCCCAACATCAACACACAAAAATCACATCTCGCCCCTCGATCAGGGAATCACAAGCCATCGATGCATATCCGATATCGAGCGCTTATGCACATATACGAACACGTGAAAGGAATTTGAAGAGTTATATTTCAAGCTAAATCAAGGATGCACTATAAGAATTCAAGAATGCAGGATTTCCTAATAGTTCTGCAGCCTCCCGAGGATAGGCACAAACGTCTCCGTGCTGATCTGCGAGACTCTAATAAACCTGCTCATGACTCGTGAGACCTATGTAACCTAGGCTCTAATACCAACTTGTAGCGACCCTAAAATCGTCTCTGTCATGATGGCGCCTATCGTGAAACTAGACAAGCTAACACAAATTCTCAAATCAACCATTTTTTTATAAAAGACATTTTTAAGCCATTAATTTAACAAGAAATCTCATAATAAAGGTCTAAATAACCAGTGCAAAAGCCGACATTAGGGTGTGACAAGTTACGAGCATCTACTAAGGTCCGAATACAATGAAGAGTCTAAAGATATACTAAAAATAGTCTAAGGAATACAAGAGGGAGAAGAGCAGGGCTACGAACATCAGGCAGCTACCTTGCTAACTCCGATGACTCTGCCACTGAGCAATCAACACCCGCTACCGGGTTTAGAAATACCCAAATCTGCACACAAGGTGCAGGGAGTAATGTGAGTATGCCAACTTAGTAAGTAATAAAAATAAATGAAAGGTGAGTAGTACGAAAACACGTAAACCACGTCATAATGCTACAACAAAATACAGTACATTTCCAAAATAGTACAGAAATCATTTATTTCGTAAATCAAACTCTGTTTCAGTAAAAGAAAACCTTTTTCTTTTTAAAACATCTTCCAATAGTTTCAAACGAGTGATAAAATAGCGAGTAAAAATGATACAAATGTAAACAGCCCATCGAGCAAATCATGTATCATAAACTGCCCCTCGAGCTACCTTACAATCCCTCGTAATCAGCCCCTCAAACATAACATGAATCAAGAACAGCCCCTCGGGCAAAAACATGGATCAAGAATAGCCCCTCAAGCAACAACATGAAACAACAACAGCCCATCGAGCTACATCATATCACTCACACTGGCTATCCGCGCTTACTTGGGGTGTTCAAACTCCAGAGGGCTCCTACAACCCAAGCGCTATGACAAGACATCTCGTGGCATAATGAAATTGGCCTTTGGACTCATAACAAGCCATCTCATGGCATAACAAGTCAGGCCCTCGGCCTCAAAATCATGAATCAGTAACAACATGTTGCGGCGCGTAGCCCGATCCCATCATATCCTCACAACACAGGTCCTCATCCTCACTCAGTTGGAAATCTCTCAAGCCACCCGGACAACAGTAAAATATGATGATCAGCCCAAAATATCATTTAAAATATCAAAATAGAGTAAATACGGCTGTTTGAAAATAGTAAAGTACATCATGACTAAGTATAGATATTAAGTCAAAACAGTAAGGAATAGTAGTAAAAATCCCCTAAGGGTCCAAAACAGTTGGCACGAGGCCCAAATATGGCATTCATCCCAAAACATGGTAATACTTTTAAAAACACAATGATATCAAACAGTTTTCAATCAAATACGCGACTTAACAGTCGTACGGGATAGACTAAGCACAATCCCCAATGGGGCACGATCCCACGTGCATCATCTATCATGTGCGTCACCTCATAGTGGCACAAAGATGTGAAATTCGAGTTTTCATACCCTCAGGACAACATTTACAATCATTACTTACCTCAATCCGGTCCAAACTCTAGCCCGTGATGCCTTTGCCTCTCGAATCGGACTCCAAATGCTCTGAATCTAATCAAAATCAGTTCTACATCATCAAAATATGCTAAGGGAACAAAACTCACTTGAAAATAACCAATTTATATAAAAAAATCCCGAAATTGGCCAAACTCGACCCCCGGACCCACATCTCAGATTTCGATAAAAATCAAAAAACTAGAATCCTTACACTTTCACGAGTTCATACATATAAAATACATCAAAATACAACCACAAATGACCCCTCAAATCCTCATATCAATGTCTCCAAATTCCAAGCCCTAACTCCCCAATTTTAGGCTTTAAATCTCATAAATTTCATGTCTAATTAGGCAAAAATCACAATAAAATCGGGTATTGAGTCCAAAAATCTTACCTCCAACTTGTTCCCTTCGATTCCCTCTTCAATCCCTCTCAAAAGGCTCCAAATCCGGCCAACAATGGTGAGAAATGGCCTAAAATTCGCAAAGATAGATATTTAAACATTCTGCCCAGGTAAATTTCCCTAATCGCGATTGCGGGAAGACCATCGCAATCACGAAGCACAAACTTTGCTGACTCAGAAATAACCCTACGTGAACGCGACTCTCTCCATGCGAACGCAACACACATCTCCATTACTCCTACGCGATCGCGGACCAGCAATCATGTTAGCGATGAACAAATGCTTGGTCCATCCTTAGTCCTCCTAACGTTACGAAAATGCGACTTAACCCACGCGTTCGTGATGCTTTACCTGAACAACTCTTGCGATCGCATCCCTAGATCTGCGAACACGGAGAAAAACCTGGCCTGTCTCTGCAACTGCTCTACGTGATTGAGCCTTCTCACGCGATCGCGAAGAAGAAACATCTGCAACAGAACTGAAGGAAAATCTGCAACTTTCAAAACAAGAATTTGATCTGCTTAACCACTCGAAACTCACATGAGGACCTCGGAACCTCAACTAAACATGAAAACACATAACATAACATCATTCAAACTTGTTCCAACCTTCGGAACGCTCAAAACAACATCAAAACATCACATCACCCTCGGATTCAAGCCTAAGAATTCCAAAACTTCCAAATTTCGAATTCGATCAAAAAGTCTATCAAACCTCGTCCGAATGACCTAAAATTTGTCACACACATCACAAATGATACAACGTCCCAACTCAAATTTCCAGAATTCCATTCCGACCCCGTTCAAAATTTCCACGGCTGACGAGAAAATGCCAAATTTTTAATTTTGCCAATTCAAGCCTAAATCTACCACGGACTTCCAAAATACATTCCGGATGCGCTCCCAAGTTCAAAATCACCTAATGGAGCTAACCAAATCATAAAAATCCAAATCTGAGATCGAATACTAAAAAGTCTAAACTTGGTCAAACCTTTCAAATTTAAAGCTTCAAACTAAGAACTGTTATTCCAAATCCATTCCGATTATCCTGCAACCCAAAATGACGATTTACATAAGTCATAACACATCATACAGGGCCAGTCATGCCCGAGAACTGGCGAGCAAAGTGCAAATGCTCAAAATGAATAGTCGGGTCGTTACACCAACTTTCTCCAATTCATGCCTAATTCTACCACAAACCTCCAATTCACATTCCGAATGCGTTGTGTAGTACAAAGTCACTTAACGAAGCTAACAAAACCATTAAAATTCAACTCTGAGGTCGTTTACTCATAAGTCACTATTCGGTCAACTTTTACAACTTAAGCCTTCTCAAAAGAGACTAAGTATCTCAATTCACTCCAAAACCACTCCGAACCCGAACCAACTAACGTGATACGATCAAATATAGTTGAAGAACACAAAAAATAGAAATAGAAAAAACAAACAAGGTTATAACTCACGAAACGACCGGCCGGGTCATAATTAAATTTCTTGTGGTTACTTACTCATAAGAAATTACCTACATCATCACTCCTTCATCATAGACATGTCACTAACAACTCTACTTGTCCAATATGCAATAACGCCAGGGAAGACATACCTCATATTTTTCTCTCTTGTACACCAGCAGCCACTTTGTGACACCACCTAAAAAAAACCTTCATCATCAAACTACATTGAATGGTTGCACAAAATGTACACTGCCTATACCCAATTTCCATAAATGTCAATACTGTTGTACCTTCATTCACACTCACTCCAATCATTTTATGGCATATGTGGCTAAACCGTAATGAAAATATTTTTTCTAATACTAAACACCTAATAAACTTATCACCTATCACTACATTAGCAACACAAACTACTTATTTAACAAACATTCTTAGGAGAAAATAGTGCCTAGCTAAGGAATCAATCACATGGGACAAACCACGTGAGCATCACTACAAATTCAATATTGACGGCGCTTATGACCCAAGTTCACGTTGTGGTGGTACAGGGGGAGTCTTTCGTGATTCTTCGGGACATTAGATATATGGATTTGCAAAACATATAGCAAATACAAACGCACTACATACAGAACTTTTAGCTCTTCATCAAGGGCTATCCCTTGCCATTAGTCGCTGTATTCATCCTCTAACGGTTGAAACCAACTCTCAGGTATCACTTCAAATTCTACAAACTGGTAGTCTAAAGTTCTCACTAATT
Organism: Nicotiana glauca; assembly: GCA_026770625.1. NCBI lineage: Eukaryota > Viridiplantae > Streptophyta > Magnoliopsida > Solanales > Solanaceae > Nicotiana > Nicotiana glauca. The sequence continues at coordinate 29,394 of MU705392.1, read as the reverse complement.
ATTTCCAACTACAAGTCGATGCTCCATGAACTGAAAGTCCACCATCTTGGACACATCTATCGATATGGCGATGGAGTGGCAGATGCCTTAACAAAATTTAGAAAACTGACATTGGGGTCAACTACACAAATGTCACGAACCTCAACCCACACCCGGTCGTGATGGCGCCTCTCGTGAAGACAAGGCCAACCGACAAAATACCCAATTCATTTTAAGTAATTAAATTAAAATAGTTTAAGTCTTTAAGATGATAATAATCCCAAAATAAAGGTGAATAATACAATTAGCAGAAACAACACAGCCCGATATCGGGATATCACCAATCATGAGCATCTACTAACTATTTAAAAATAGGAAGAGTCTCCATATTCTATTATAGAACTAAAACAAGAGAAAATAAGATAGGGGTAGAAGCAATGGGCTTCGAATGCCGAGCAACTACCTAGTGTACTCCGAACCGTCTGAGTTGGAAGCAATCAACACTAGCTAGCGGGACCCGAGGCTCTTGTATCTGCACACAAGGTGCAGAGAGTAATATGAGTACTCTGACTTAGTGAGTAATAATAATAAATGAAGACTGAGTGGTAAGAAATCACATAAGTCACAACAACATGCTATAAAAAGGCAAAGTAAAACCAGTAAACTGCAATAAAGCAGTTAAATATCATAAAAACACCTTAGTTCAATTTAAGCTTCTTCAAAATACCTTTTTAATAGTTAAACAAGTAAATGTCAGGCAGCTAGAAAAGATAAACACATAAAAATCTCCCCTCGGGCACAATACCAATATAAACAGCCCATCGGGCAACAACATGGAACAGCACCAGCCCCTTGGGCTATATCTCATATCACAAAGGGTACCCGCGCTCATTAGAGGTGTACAGACTCTGGGAGGGGCTCCTTATGGACCAAGCACAATATCAAGACATCTCGTGGCATAATCAGTAGGCTCTCGACCTCATATTAAGCCACCTCGTAGCGTACAACTCAGGCACTCCACCTCATAATAATAATCAGTGTATTATTGTTGCAGCGTGCATCCCGACTCAAAGTATCCTCACAACACAGGTCGTCAGCCTTACTCAGTCGGAATCTCATAATCCACTTGGGCAACAGTAAAACATGATGCTCATCCAATATAGCATTTAAAATGTTAAAACAGCGTAAATATGGTTAAGTTATGAAAATAATATAATATAGCATGACTGAGTACAGATATAAAATCAATAGTGAGAAAATATCAGTTAAAATCCCCTAGGGTCCAAATAGTTGGCATGAGGCCCAAACATGGCATTCAGCACAAAACATGATGATAGCAGATAGTTTTCAATAAAATACGCGGTAAAACAGTCATTTGGGATGGACTAAGTCACAATCTCCAATGGTGCACGACTCCACGTTCGTCATCTAGCTTGTGTGCTATCTCAATATAGCACAACGATGTGAAATTCAGGGTTTCATACCCTCAGGACAATATTTAAAATCATTACTCACCTCAATTCGGTCCAAACTCTAGTCTGCGATGCCTTTGCTCCTCAAATCGACCTCAACTTGGTTGAATCTATCCAAAATAAGAATCACGACGTCAAAATACGCTAAGGGAACGAAGCCCATGAGAAAATAATCTATTTACAACATAAATCCCGAAATTAACAAAAACCCGACCCCCGTGCCCACATCTCGGAATTCGATAAAATTTACATCAACGGATTCCTTATCTCCCCATAAGTTCATACATATTAAAAGTCCCAAAATCTGACCCCAAATGGCCCCTCAAATCCTCAAGTCAAGGTCTCCAATACCAAGCCCTAGTCTCCTAATTTTTAGCCCTTAATTTCCATAATTACAGCTCTAATCCGTGAAATAACACCATAGAAATGAGTTTTAGGCTCAACAATCTTACCTCCAGACATTATCCCTTGGATTCCCTCTTCAAAATCTCCCAAAAAGCTCCAAAACCGACATAAAAATGTGGGAATAACCAAAAATTTGCGAAGGAAATAATTTATACCTTTTGGCCCAGACTTTTCGTACCTACAGTCCAGATACTGCTCCTGCGATTCCGCTTCTGCGGTCTAGACCACCGTACCTACGGTTTCCACTTACTTGAAAATTTCCACATCTGCGCTAGAAATATCGCACCTGCGCCACCGCAGGTGCGCCTCCTAGATCGGTTCTGTGGTTCCAGCTAACCTTCTACTTAGCCGCATCTACGACTCCTCTTACGCTTCTGCGAGCCCGCACCTGCGGTCACCTAGCTGCAGGTGCGGTTATGATAGAAATGGAACATCTTCAGCTGCCGAAACCAACTTACAAACTTTTTGTCAACCATCCGAAATCACCTCGAGGCCCCCGAAACTTCAACCAAAAGCACAAACACATCATATACCACTACTAAAACTTGTACCAATCTTCAGAACTCCTTTAACAACATCGAATAAACCAAATCTCATCGAAATGTAGCCTAAGATTCCAAAATCTTCCGAATTACGCTTTTGATAAAAAGTCTACCAAACCACGTCTGAATGACCTGAAACTTTGCACACACCTCCCAAATGATACAGCGGACCTACTGCAACTCCTGGAATTCCATTCCGACCCTTCTATCAAAATCTCACCTATCAACCGAAAAAAATGCCAAAATTCCAATTTTGCCAATTAAAGCCTAAATCTACTCTGGACTTCCAAAACATATTCCGATCATGCTCCTAAGTCCCACATCACCTCCCGAAGCTATCTGAACCATCAAAACTCACATCCGGGCCCTTTAACACATAAGTCAACATCCAGTTGACTTTTCCAACTTGAGCTTCCTCAGAAGAGACAAAGTGTCTCAAATCTTACCAAAACTTTCCAAACCTGAGCCAACCATCCAGGCAACACAAAATACAGCTGAACTAGGCAATAAGAAGCAGAAATGGGGAAAATGGAGCGGTAACTCATGAAACGACCGGCCGGGTCATTACATCCTCCCCCTCTTAAATAAACGTTCATTCTCGCTCGGTCTCCCAGGTAGCCTCCTCCATTGGCCGAGATCTCCAGTGCACTTTCACTGAAGTTATATCCTTTGATCTAAACTTTCGCACCTGACACTCTAAAATAGTTGTTGGCTCCATATTATAAGTCAAATGATCATCTAATTGAACCGTGCTGAAATCCAAAACATGAGACGGGTCCCCAATGTACTTCCGGAGCATAGAAACATGAAATACTGAATGTACACTCGACAAACTGGGTGCCAAAGAAAGCTCATAAGAAACTTCCAAAATCCTCCAAAGCACCTCAAAAGGCCCAATGAATTGCAGACTTAATTGACCTTTCTTCCCAAATCTCATAACACCCTTCCTGGGTGAAACCTTCAACAGACCCTTCTCACCAACCATGTAGGACACATCCCGAACCTTTCTATCAAATAACTCTTTTGTCTCGACTGCACTGTACGAAGCCTCTCCTGAATCACCTTCACTATTTCTAAAGCATCCTGCACCATGTATGTCCCCAATAGCCTAGCCTCACTCGGATCAAACCAACCAACTGGAGATCTACACTGCCCCTATACAAAGCCTCATATGGAGCCATCTGAATACTGGACTAGTAGTTGTTGTTACAAGCAAACTCTGCGAGCAGTAGAAACTAATTCCATGACCCTCCGAAATCAATGACACAAGCACCAACATGTCCTTCAATATCTAAATAGTGTGCTTGGACTGTCCGTCCATCCGAGAGTGAAAACCTATGCTCAACTCAACGTGAGTACCCAACTCCCGCTGCACAAACCTCTAAAACTGCAAAGTAAACTTAGTCCCCCTACATGAAATGATGGAAATTGGGACACCATCCAAACGAACAATGTCCCGGATATAGATCTCTACCAATCGCTCTAAAGAATAAGTAGTACACACAAGAATGAAGTGCGCTGAATTGGTCAGCCGATCCACAATCACCCAAATAGCATTGAACTTCTTCAAAGTCCATGGGAGCCCAACTACAAAATCCATAGTGATCCGCTTCCACTTCTACTCTAGAATATCCATCCGCTGAAACAAGCCACCCGGTCTCTAATGCTCTTATTTCACCTACTAACAATTGAGACACCGAGCTACAAATCCCACAATGTCCTTCTTCATTCTCCCCCACCAATAATGTTGTCTCAAATCCTGATAAATCTTCGCGGCACCCGGATGAATGGAATACCGCAAACTATGGGCCTTCTCTAGAATTAACTCCCGAAGCCCATCTACATTGGGCATACATATCTGTCCCTGCATCCTAAACACCCCATCATCACCAATAATCACATCTCTGGCATCATCGTGCTGAACTTTGTCCTTAAGGACAAGCAAATAAGGATCATCGTACTGGCGCTCTCTGATGCGATCATATAAGGAAGACCGATAAGTCACACATGCCAATACCCGACTGGGCTCTAAAATATCCAACCTCACGAACCGATTAGCCAAGGAATGATCATCAACTGCAAGAGGTCTCTCCGCAACTGGAGTATATTCCAAACTTCCCATACTTATTGCCTTCTGACTCAAGCTATCGACCACCACATTGGCCTTTCCTAGATGGTATAAAATAGTAATATCATAATCCTGTAGGAACTCCAACCATCTCCGCTGCCTAAAATTGAGATCCTTATGCTTGAACAAGTGTTGGAGTTTACGATGATCGGTAAAAACCTCACAAGACACACCATACACATAATGCCTCCAAATCTACAACGCGTGAAGAATGGAAGCCAACTCCAAATCATGAACAGGGTAGTTCTTCTCATGGGGCTTCAACTGACGAGAATAATAAGCAATAACTCTACCCTCTTGCATCAACACACAACCAATACCAACTCTCGAAGCATCACAATACACGGTATATGAACCTGAAGCTGATGGCAAAACTAACACTGGAGTTGTGGTCAAGGCTATCTTGAGCTTATGAAAGTTATCCTCACACTCGTCAGACCACCTGAATAAGGCACTCTTCTGAGTCAACTAGGACAAGGGCGATGCAATAGATGAAAATCCCAGAACAAACCAGCGATAATAGCCCACCAAACCAAGAAAGAAGCAAATCTCAGTGGCTGATAATGGTGTGGGCCAACTCTGAACCAACTCTATCTTCTTCGGATCAACCTGAATAACCTTGTTGGACACCACGTGTCCCCAAGAAAGCCACTGAACTGAACCAAAAATCACCTTGGAGAACTTTGCATAAAGTTTCTCCTCCCTCAATCTCTGCAACACAACTCTCAAATACTCCGCGTGCTCCTCTTGAATATGCTAATACACCAGGATATCATCAGTGAAAACTATGACAAATGAGTCGAGATAAGGCCAGAACACGCTGTTCATCAAATGCATGAACGTTGCGGGGGCATTGGTCCGCCCAAAATACATCACCAAGAACTTATAATGACCGTATCGGTTCCTAAAAACTATCTTAAATATATCTGAGTCCCTGATCTTCTACTGGTGATAACCTGATCGGAGATCAATCTTGGAGAATACTCTCGCTCCCTGAAGCTGGTCGAATAAATCATCAATACAAGGAAAAGGATAGTTATTCTTAATTGTTACTTTGTTCAACTGCCTATAATCAATGCACATCCTCAAAGTGACATCCTTCTTCTTCATAAATAGAACTGGCGCACCCCAAGGCAACACACTAGGCCGAATGAACCCCTTATCAAGGAGAAACTAAATCTTCTCCTTTAGCTCCTTCAACTCCGTTGGCTCTATACGATACGAAAGAATAGAAATGGGTTGAGTGCCCGACACCAAATCAATATCCCTATCTAGTGGCATGCCCAGCAGGTCTGCAGGAAACATATCGGGAAAATTCCTCACAACTGGAACATAATCAATACTGGGAGTCTCTACACCGAAATCCCTCACAAAGGCTAAATATAAAAGAAAATCATTCCCAACCACGCGCTGGGCCTTCAATAATGAAATTACCCTACTGAGAACATAATCGGGCGAACCTCGCTACTCAATCCGTGGCACACCCAGCATAGCCAATGTCACTATCTTAGCATGACAATCCAGAATAGCACGACACGGAGATAGCCAATCCATGCCCAAAATAACATCGAAATCCACCATACATAACAACAAAAGATCTGCTCGGGTCTCCAGACCCCTAATAGCCACCACATGACCGGTACACACGGTCTATAACAACAGTATCAGCTATTGGAGTAGATACATGAACAAGTGAAACAAGAGACTAACGGGGCATATCCAAATAACGAGTAAATTATGATGACACATAAGAATAAGTGGAACCGGGATCAAATAATACATAGGCATCTCTATGGCAGACTAAGACAATACCTATAATAAGATCATCTGAAGTAATAGCATCGGGTCTAGCGAGAAGTGCATAGAAACAGGCCTGACCGCCACCTGATCAACCTCCCCCTCTAAGGCGACCCTAGATGACTGAACTTTACCCCTAGTTGGCCGGGTAGGTGGTGGTGAAGTAACTAGCGCTGAAGCCGATGACTGACTCCTCTACTGCGATGAGCCCGTAAGAGATAAGGACACTACCTCCACATATGAACTATCTCTCCGCACTCACAACAACTCCCCAGTGCTAGAGACGGGGACTGAAGGTAACCCCTAGTACCGGAAGGACTAGCAGATGCACGTGGCATAGAAGAGCCTTGAACTGACGGAGCACGGGATGAACTCTGAGCTGGAAGGGCACTGAGTGATGACTGATCCTGATGAGAACTGTGAGAACTATGACGCGATGATGCCCCATGATAACTTGAGCGAGTTGGCTGAGCATGCCTGAATGGATGGCCTCTGTCGTGCTGAAACTAACCTCTCGAAGGAGCACCACCATAACTACCAGATCCTCGAGGCCTCTAGGACTCCCTCTCATATCGCTCATGGCGACGAACTGACTCAATCTCACGAGCAATGTCTACAACCTCCTCAAAAGTAGAACCAGACACCCTCTCCCTGGTCATGAGAATATGAAGCTGATAAGTGAGGCGATCAACAAACCTCCTAATCCTCTCTCTATCCGTCAGAACCAACCAAATAGCACGATGAGCTAACTCTAAGAACCTTATCTCATACTGCATCACAAATATCGCTCCCTGACGCATCCACTCGAGTTTCCTGCACAGCTCCTCCCTGCAAGATTGTGGCACATACTTCTCCAAAAAGATAACGGAGAACTGCTGCCAGGTAAGGGGTGCTGCACTAACAGGCATACGTCTCTAATAAGCCTCCCACTAAGTGAAAGCAGCTCCAGAAAATTGAAAAGCAATAAATGCGACCCCGCTGGTCTCCAGATTACCCGTTGCACTAAGAATCCTCTGACACTTGTCCAAGAAACCCTAAGCATCCTCACCCTCTGCACCACTGAAGGTCGGAGGCTGAATTATGCCAAACCTGTCCAATCTGCACTACTCGTCCTCTGGCGTGGTAGGAGTTATATAGTCCTGAGTAGCTGCAACCGGCTGGGCTGGGTGTGCACCCGGTGTCTGAAGTCCCTGCACGACCTACTCAGGTGCGCGAGCGGCAGGAGTATGATTGCCTCCCCCCCCCCTCCCCCCCGCATGAGTTGTAGCTGTAGCTGTAGTAACTGAGACCTTCTGAGCTAGGCTAGTGCATACTGATAGAATCTGAGCCAAGACCTCGTGAAGACCCGGAATCACAATGGGTACAGCTGGTGCCTGAACTGGTCCTGCTGGAGCGTCCACAACTGGGACCTGATCCTGAATTGTGGCGGCTGGTGGATCTGCAGGTGCTGCTCTAGCTGTTGTGCGGGCCACAACCCTGCCCCTACCGCGGCCAAGACCGCGTCCTCGTCCTCTAGTGGCCATAACTGGTGGTACTGGTGGTACTGGTGGTCGTCCATCCTGGCCGGTAGCGCGTGTCCTCACCATCTGTAAGAGAATAAAATAATAGAAGTTTAGTACTCGGATCAACAGATTCGCACGACAAGAATTTCAAGAATATTAAGTCTTTCCTAAAGATTATGCAGCCGCTCGAGGATAAATACAGACGTCTCCGTACCGATCCGCGAGACTCTACTAAACTTGCTCATGACTCATGAGACCTATGTAACCTAGGCTCCGATACCAACTTGTCACGACCCAACACCCAGAACCGGTCGTGATGGCGCCTCTCGTGAAGACAAGGCCAGCCAACACAATACCCAATTCATTTTAAGTAATTAAATTAACACAATTAAGTCTTTAACATGATAATAATCCTAAAATAAAAGTGAATAATACAATTTGCGGAAACAACACAGTCCGACATCGGGGTGTCACCAGTCATGAGTATATACTAACCGATTAAAAATAGGAAGAGTCTACACAGTCTATTGTAGAACTAAAACAAGAGAAAATAAGATAGGGGAGAAGCACTGGCTACGAACGCTGAGCAGCTACCTAGTGTACTCTGAAACGCCTGAGATGGAAGCAATCAACACTCGCTAGCGGGACCCAAGGCTCCTGTATCTGTACACAGGGTGCAAGGAGTAATGTGAGTACTCTGACTCAGTGAGTAATAATAATAAATGAAGACTGAGCGGTATGAAATCACGTAAGACACAACAACTTGCTATAAAGAGGCAGAGTAAAACCAGTAAAGTGCAATAAAAAAGTGAAATCTCATAAAAACACCTTAGTTTTGTTTAAGCTTCTTTAAAGTACCTTTTTAATAGTTAAACAAGTAATGTCAGGTAGCTAGAAAAGATAAACACATAAAAACCGCCCCTCGGGCACAATACCAACTGAATCAGTCCCTCCGGCAACAACATGGGACAACACCAGCCCCTCGGGCTATATCTCATATGACAATGGTTACCCGCGCTCACTCGGGTTGTACAGCCTCTGATAGGAGCCCGTTACGGCCCAAGCGCAATTTCAAGCCATCTCGTAGCATAATCAATAGGCTCTCGGCCTCATATCAAGCCACCTCGTGGCGTACAACTCAGGACCTCCGCCTCATAATCATAATTAGTGTATCACTGCTACAGCGTGCAGCTCGACCCAAAGTATCCTCACAACACAGCCCCTCGGCCTTACTCAGTCAGAATCTCATAAGCCACTCGAGCAACAGTAAAACATGGTGTTCAGCCTAAAATATCACTTAAAGTATTAAAATAGAGAAAATATGGCTGAGTTATGAAAATAATATAATATAGCATGACTGAGTACAGATATAAAATCAAAAGTGTGAGGAAATATCAGTAAAAGTCCCCTAAGGGTCTAAATAGTTAGCACGAGGCCCAAATATGGCATTCAGCCCAAAACATGATGATAGCAAACAGTTTTCAATCGAATACGCAGTAAAACAGTCATTCGGGATGGACTAAGTCACAATCCCCAACGGTGCACGATCCCACGTTCGTCATCTAGCGTGTGCATCACCTCAATATAGCACAACTATGTAAATCCAGGGTTTCATACCCTCAGGACAACATTTAAAATTATTACTCACCTCGATTCTATCCACACTCTAACCCGTGACGCCTTTGTCCCTCGAATCGGCCTCAACTCGCGTCGAATATATCAAAATCTGAATCACAACGTCAAAATATGCTAAGGGAACGAAGCCCATGCAAAATAATCAATTTACAACATAAATCTCGAAATTAACCAAAACCCGACCCCCAGTCCCACATCTCGGAATTCGATAAACTTTACATCAATAGATTACTTATCTCCCCACGAGTTCATACATATCAAAAGTCCCAAAATCCAACCACAAAGGGCCTCTCAAATCCTCAAGTCAAGGTCTCCAATACCATGCCCTAGTTTTCCAATTTTTAACCCTTAATTCCATAATTACAGCTCTAATTCGTGAAATAGTATCGTAGAAACGAGTTTTAGGTTCAATAATCTTACCTCTAGATGTTATCCCTTGGATTTCCTCTTCAAAATCTCCCAAAAAGCTCCAAAACGGACTTAGAAATGGTGGAATAACCAAAAATTCGCGAAGGAAATAATTTATACCTTCTCGCCCAGGCTTTTCGCACCTGCGGTCCCACTTCTGCGGTCTAGACCACCTCACATGCGGTTTCCACTTACTTGAACATTTTCGCATCTGC